>PISX010007106.1:0-90092 GCA_004024625.1 Mellivora capensis
CTCTCTCTCTGACAAATAAATAAAATCTTAAAAAAAAAAGAAGGATGAGATTTTTGCCAGTTGTGACAACATTAATAAACCTAGAGGGTATTGGGCCAAGTGAAATAAGTTAGACTGACAAAGACAAATACTATATGATTTCACTCATATGTGGAATCTAAAAAAACAAAACAAATGAATAAATAAAAAGCAGAATCAGACTTATAAATACAGAGAACAAACTGTGGACTGCCGGGGGGTGCAGGGATGGGAAAAATGAGTGAAGGGGAATGGGAGACACAGACTTGCAGTTATGGAATGTATAAGTAAGGGGGAATAAAAGGCACAGTAGAGGGAATATAGCCAATGATACTGTAATAAGGATGTTTGGTGGCAGGTGGTAGACAACTTGTGGTGACCAGAGCATATAGAGAAGTTGAGACACTATGTTGCACATCTGAAGTGAATGTAACATTGTGGGTCAACTGTACTCAAAAAATGATAACTTTTTTTTTTAAAGTGATGGAGTTCAACGCATGTGAAGTTCTACATTTAGGTAAAAATTTTTATCGACTTTCAAAGATTTATATATAAGGATATTTATCATTGCATATCTATAATAGCAAAAATATGTGGAAAATGAACTCTCTAACTATAGGAAAATGATTAAGTATCCTATGTATACAAAATTGGGTTCAAATGCTAGCTTCTTGTCGTTAACAAGTTATACAAACTCTTTGTGCCTCAGTTTCCTTATTTATAGATAAGGTTACTGATACTACCTCACACAGTGTTACATTAGTACCACATGAGTCTTAGTTATTATTACTTATTAAAACTGTGTTTCCAAATATGTGTAATGTCAGAAAATGCTCAGTATATGGTTGGCTCTTGCACAACATGGGTGTTAGGGACGCTGACTTCCCTGTGCAATGGAAGATCAACATATCACTTTTGGCTCCCCAAAACTGAACTACTAGTAGAGCCTATGGTTGACCAGAAGCCTGAATGATAACATAATCAGCTAACACATATTCTGCATTATATGCTGTATTCTAATAAAAAGTAAGCAAAAGAAAATATTATTAATTATGAGAAAGATAAAATACATTTATGGTGTGGGACTATATTTATTGAAAAAAAATCCATATGCAAGTGGACCTATGCAGTTCAAACCTGTGTTATTCAAGGGTCAACTGTATAATGTTAAGTGGGAACAAAATCTACATTATGAAGTTTAATCCCCTTTTGTTACATACCGTGTGGGTTTATATTTTTGTATAGTGTGTATCTTCTGCTTTGTCAGCTTGGGGCATAAAATACGGTCTTGTCTCTAGTGAATGGAATAAAGGCTCTATCTCACTGAGCATGAAAATATTCTTCTCTTTCTCAGTGATCCCCTTCTTGTGATGTACTTAACCCTCCTCTGTCCCACTTTATTCAGACTTAAGAATAAGTGCCTTGTGGAGAGAGCCCTGGAGAATCTTATTAGTCCCCTATAGGCTGCATTTGCTGCTTCACTAACACTGGTGTCTAGTGACTTGGCTCCCACTCCCTGGGGCCAGCCCTGGCTGTGCTATCATGGCCGACCAGGGGATAGTTCTCACTGTGCCGGAAAGAGATTTCTTCTCACTATTCTGGACCAGTAATGGCCTGGCTCCCAGTGTTTCAGTTTCTTAGTGTGCCCTCATGCCCAGTATTCTCACACCCACAGTGCCCGGGTAGGCACAGCAGTAGAGGGTTCCTGTCTGGGCCATGTGTTATGTCTAAACTAAAACACCACTTGTTTTGTAATCCAGGCTCCTATATAAGACTAACTAAACTCATCAGAGATGTTTGAAAGCTAGCAAAGCCAAGAAGATATAGCTGAGGTCTTGATTTCTTTTCTCCTAGAAGCTTCTAGGCCCCCCTCAGATCGGCTCACTTACTTCCCAGTAACATTTGGCTTTAGTGCCAGCAGGGTGAAATGGGCAGCCTTTGTCAAGAAACATGTTCTGTGACAAAGAACATTGTTGCCTTATGATGGGTGCCTCTGTCTTACATTTGCAAAACTAAAAGAAACTGCCCATGTGATTGTTTCCAGAACAAAAATGTGTCCCAAGATGACTTGTTAGACATGGAAGTGGCTGGCAACTTTTAACTTGCAGATTTTCTTGCTAACGAAAAATTTTAAATTCTGTCTCATCAGGGACACTGCTGCATATTCATGAAAAAGAAATTGACTGGAAAGAGCTATACCACAGTTTTAACCATGCTTACCTCTGGGTGGTGGGATTCCAATGGGCTGTTTTCTTTTTAATATATTTTGTTATGTTCTCCAGATTTTTGACAATGAATATGTATTACTTTCACAATTAGAGTCATAGATTCTGCCAACGCATTTATTTAAAAAAAAAGAAAAGTCATTTGAATGGATACCAGATGGGGACATCTATGTGAATTTTTACCCCTAGATCCAACCCAGTTATTCCAAGTGACAACCCGATTTTCTGCATGCAGACCTGGTTCTCCCCTACTGCCACCAACAACAGGTCAGTGGTTCTGTTATATAAGAACCTCATAGGCAACAAAGAGGGAGTTTTCGAATTAGCCTTTGTGTTGGCCTCTACCTCTGAGTTCCAAGCCCTTCAACCACTCCTCTCCATATTCCGCCATTGAGAGGTATCTATGGGATCCCCAAGACATCAGGTTTGATGATTTGCTTGAAGGACTCACAGAACTCAGAAGAGCTCTTATACTCACAGGTACAGTTTCTTATAGTGAAAGGATACTGCAAAGGACATCAGCAAAGTAAAAAAGGTATATAGGGTAGATATATACCTAAAAAAGGTATATAGGGTAGATATATACCTAAAAAAGGTATATAGGGTTTCAGGAGAAACCAGGTGTAAGCTTCCACTTGTTCTCATCCAGTGGAGTTGCACGGATACCACTCAATGCCCCCATAATGATACATGACAACACACATGAAGTTTTGCCAACTTGAGCCTTGGTGTCCAGGGTTTGAGGGATCTGTCACGTAGGCATAGAGTGCTTGTGTAAGTGACCGTAGCTACTCAGTCTCCAGCCTCCCCAGAGTATGGTCCAGGATCCCAGGCAAACAAAAATAGGCATTTACCATGTATCACGTTGTTAACATAGACTGTCATGTCTCCCCGCCACCGCACCAGGTATGCAAAGTTACTCTTCTTAGGGTATCCCAAGGGCTTAGAGGTTATCTTTCCATAACTGGTTAAGGGCGAATCCTTTCTTTTCTTTCCTTTATTTATTTATTTTGAGATTTTATTTATTTGAGAGGGAGTGAGAGTGAGCATGAACGGGGTGGGGGAAGGGTGGAAAGAGAGGGAGAAGCAGACTCCCCGCTGAATAGGAGCCCGATGTGGGGCTCCACCCAAGGGAGAGAGAGTCCTTTCTTTGAAGTGTGCAGAGTTTGAGCACCCCAAGCCTGCTGAGTTAATATTTTACTGCACAGGAGATCAGGCTTTACAAGCTTGGGCCTAGGTTCCTTTTGTCTGAATCTCTAAGATACTTAGAGTTTTCCTATTTTTCATCCCTTTTCTAGATCATGGAGCAAAGCTCTGTTTTGTTCTCCTCATGACTTTATATACTGTTCTCTGAGGCCTTGGTGGAGGCAGAATTCTGTGTAGGACCTTGGGTTAGCTTGACATTCTCATGGTTAATATTTTATACGTCAGAAGTTGTGTCCCTGCTCTTGTCTTCCCACAAGTCTCTGTGAGATCCCCGGAGATGGGCTGCATTGGCTACATGTCTGCTTGGATAAGGGTTTGGACAAGTGATGGCCTATACTGGTGCCACAGCTCTGCCCACACAACCCTGTGTCCCTCCCAACCTGGGCCCAGTTCCTTTCTCCTAGCATGCCTTGTGATGAATGCCACTGCTTTGTATAGTAACTTACTCCCTGCTGGGTACAAATCTTTAACATATATGAAAGTGCAGATGTGTTGGGTTGATCAGAAGTTTCTTTTTTTTTTTTAAACAAGTATGCAGATGCCATTTATTTGTTTCATAAGTACATTATAGTCATAATTGAGTTTTATGAAACATCAAATACAAATAACCCAAACCATAACAATAAAACCATAACAAAAAATGGCTTCCTACACAGACACACCAAGCAGTACAAGCTGAAAACTTGAGTAAATTAACATTGTTTTACATGAATATACATTGTGCCAGTTACCATTTAAAATAAGTTTCAGTGCATAGCACTTGATAATTCTTTGAATCTGTTTTAGTCAGTTAAGAGCATGAAAATGGTTAAATCTAGGCTGAAAAGAATTCTTCTAGCCAAAAATAGAGGCCTACTATTTATAACTGGGTGTCACCTTTACTAAACGACAATATTTTAAAACTGTTAAATGATGCCCAAGAGTATTGACATTAAAAAGGCAACATGTATTGGGTTGTTTCATCTCATGACTGGTTATGCACATACTTTGTTCAAAGGGTTTTAAAACTATATTCCTTCTTTCAATACAGTGTATCATAATGTTTCTTTTTTTTTTTTAAGATTTTATTTATTTCTTTGACAGAGAGAGATCACAAGTAGGCAGAGAGGCAGGCAGAGAGAGAGGGGGAAGCAGGCTCCCTGCTGAGCAGAGAGCCTGATGCAGGGCTTGATCCCAGGACCCTGAGATCATGACCTGAGCCGAAAGCAGAGGCTTAATCCACTGAGCCACCCAGGTGCCCCTATCATGATGTTTCTAATTGTTGTAGCAAAATGAATGCTTCTTCAAAGGGAGCAGACTCATCTTCAAGTCCCTGGTGTCAATTTCTTCCCTTTGGAACAAAGGACATGACAAATAACCTGGTTCTGCCCAGATGATCTACTGTAGTGAGAGGATTCTGTTCAGAGGCATCTCTGTTCAATCTGAAGCTATAACATCATCAGACTCTTCTGTCTATTCTATACATGACCTCTCTGCACTGATACTCTCTTTCTCATCTAATTTCCTTCATGACTTCTCTCTTCTTCACTGATGTCAGCATCATCTGAAGGACTTCTTCATCCAAGAAGATGAGCGCATGAGCACATCATCTTGCTCTTGTGCAGTGGATGTGGAAGGCTGAACTCCATTGTCACTGCCATATGCTTTTGGTGGCATCTTCAGCTTGTTTGTGCCCCACGTTTTCTGGGGCATCACCAACAACTTCAAATTCAACATCCTTCCCTGGGTCTTCACTCTGAAGGATGTTGATCAATGAAGCATAGTCCTGAAGGAAGTCATCTGCTTGAAGTGGGCTCCCATTTCCAATTCCAAATTCTGACAGCTTTTTGTGATTATTAGCTTCTGTCTCTCCCTCTTCTGAAGATATTAGGATTGTTCCTCTCCCATCTTCAATTTGGACATCTGGTGCTACCATAGCAAAATTTTCTTTCACTATCTTTCCCTGTAATGTGAGAGTAGTCACCTCTGGCTTGCTGGCACATAATGTAGCCATTAGGGTTAGGAGGATCTGGTGCACAAGGCACAAGAAACTTCTTTCTTGGGTTTGGTTGTTTATTCAGACAAACTGTTCTACGCTGGTCTATTTTTCTCGATAAAATCTTTAATCCCTCTAATGCTATTAACCCAGCAATCACTGCATTAGTTGTAGCAATGTCAGGAATAATGTCCCCTGACATTCATTTTATATCAAATCGGCTCTTCATACTGAAGATATGCATCCTGAGGTTTGTGCAGAGGTGACAAAAAGCATTGTAGATGGGTCATCCTTGTCCTATATGAGCTCCACTCTATTCCTTTTTCTGCCAAAAGTCTCAGTGCTCTTTGAAAAAAGATAGTTCTTTACATCTAGAACCTGCTGGTCTTTCAGACCTAACTAGGGTTCATTTTCTTGGTCTGATGCACTGGTTTCTTCTCCTTGACTTTGTACTTCAGCCCTGTCCAGTGGAGGCTTCCTTTTCCACCGTACTTTGTCCACTGTTGACAGATGCCAGGTATCATCTTTAAAAAGTGTGGTAAAAAGTTTAACCAGATCAGTCCATTCCTTAGTGAAAATACATTTAATGTCACCATCTTCATTAGATGCTCTGGCTCTGGCTTTAGCTTTGACTGGTTCCTAGGAAGCTTCAGGACGGCTCTGTCAGGGGACACGTCTTCTTTTTCTTTTCTTTTTTTAAAAAGGTTTTGTTTACTTATTTGACAGAGAGAGAAGTCACAAGTAGGCAGAGAGGCAGGCAGAGAGTGGGGGAGGCAGGCTTCCTGCTAAGCAGAGAGCCTGATGCGGGGCTTGATCTCAGGACCCTGAGATCACGACCTGAGCTGAAGGCAGAGGCTGCCCCCAGGGGTCTCTTCTTGATCAGCATCTTCTCAAACAGTTGGTTGAACAAACGCTTTACCCGAACAATGCAACAGATTATGTTCTGAAGCTGTACTGTGAACTGTATAGCCAGGGAAAATTCTTGTGGTAGGTTTGGGATGATATTCAAACACTCAGTTACATCCTTTTTTGATGGTCATTACTTACCCAAGGTAGCTACTCTCAAGAGGAACATCAGCTGCCAGACCCATCCTTTTAACATGGTTGAGAGCAGCTCTGTTGTCTAAAGCATTCATAATCAATATCCAACAATATAAATTATTGAAAAAAGTCCACGTTATAGTCAGGGTTAATGATGCTGTCAGGTAAAACTGTAGTACACTTTCTTTGGTAACCTGGGCCTTTGATCTTCCAACGTGTTTCTTTTGAAACAAAAACTGCTTGTTGAGGTTGCTGATGTGGATAGTATCCAGATCAATCAGGTCAAAGTGGGAGAAGCCAGTGAGCATGTGGCTTTTGAGGAGCTCACAGCTGATGCCACCCACACCTACCAGCAGCACCTGGTCCTTGGCCATGGCCTTGACTAGCTCCTGGGGCCTGACCACAAGGTTTTGTTTTGTTTTGTTTTGTTTTGGGCGAGAGAGTGAGCGTGAGTGTGTGTAAGCAGGGAGACATGGGGAAGAGGGAGAGAGAGAATCTTAAGGAGGCTCTATGTCCAGTGCAGAGCCTGACTCACAACCCTGAGATCATGACCTGAGCCAAAACCAAGAGCTGGATACTTAACTGACTGAACTACCCAGGGCCCCTGATCACAAGTTTTAATGAAAGAGCTGGGAGGTAGTCATTAAGAAAATATTAGGTTGTATAGCATTTTGGGAAGAATGACAGCTTTGAAGTCAAATAGGGCTGAATTTGAATCCTTGCTTAGATATTTCCTAGATTTATGAACTTGAGCAAGTTGTTTGCTTTCTGAGTTTTAATTTTTTCATCTGTAAAATGGGAATATTAAAATCAGCTGTGGTTATGATTAGAAATAACATATGCAAAGTGGCTAGTCTTGTATCTGGTATATGGTAGGCTACAATGAATAGTAGCTACTACTACTATTAATTGGCTATGATAACAGAGTAGGCATTATTAGATCAAAGAAGATAGTTGCATCTGGGAACACATGTTCAATTTGGAGCATTCCACTCTAAGATTCTAAGTTGTGTGTGTGTATGTGTTCATGTGAGTGTGCATGACTGAACATTTCCACAGATGGTGGTCAGGAGGGCATAGAGTCTGGAACACATGTCCTACGAAAGAAATGGGGATATTTAGCTTGGAAAAAGAAAGCTTAGCTTGCGCTCCCTTTAAATATTTGCTAGTTACCATTTAGAAGCAGAAGTAGCCACATATGGTATAGAGATCCAATGGAGCTGCCCAATGGGTAAACTCTAGGAAGGCTAGAGCCTGCAAGAAACACTTTTGGCTGTCTAACAATTAGCGCTACCCAGTAGCAGAGTAGGCTGCCTCGGCATTGTCCTGGCCCTGGAATTATGCATTGGCAGCTGTGTGATGTGTGCGTACACAGAGATTTTCCACTTTGGATGGGAGCCTGCCTGAGAATGAACTCCAAGGCTCCATGTCTTTAGTGGTTGTCTTGCTCATTTTTTCTTGTTACAATCCTGTAGGAGACACTACTCGTAAAAGGCCCCTTGATATTAAATACCATTATAACTTTGAAGGAATTGCAAATACTCATGAAATGTGAAAAGTGAAGTCTTCTTACCGTATACCTAGTTGTCTCTCTAGAATGAAATTTCAACTTGGTTTAGGAGAGAGTGTCCCAGCAAGTGTTTCTTTTCAGAATGATTAAAGTCTCTGGGCCTATCTAGACTCATTCATTTTAACTATTCCATTTCCCAAGAATATCATCTCATTACTTTTTCAATGACCCAATATTTTCTGTACAAGTGAATGAGTCCAGAAAGTCATTTCAGCCATTGATTATTTTTGGTGACCTTCTGATCTGTTCTGAATCCCTTTTCTTTTAATTTCCATTTATGTCCTCCTGTCTTGTCGTCTGTTCTGAGCTGAAAATAGTAACTTGGCTTGACCTTATTATCTACCATTTAAGATTTTATAGTCTTTGGTTAAATCTCATCTTAATAAGTGTTGCTAGGCTAGACTGTAGCTTTTTTTTTTTTTTTTTAAGGCAGCTCTTTGCAGCTCAAATCTGTTGTCACAGGACCAACTTTACCATCTCTCTGTAAGTATGCCAAAATTTTACTTGATCTTTTTGATAAGAGCTGGCTTCAAAGTCAGCCTTAAGAAGAAATACCTATTTGCTTAGAAACAAAGAACACTCTAATTTACTATCTCCAAATCTGTTTGGGAAAAATTTGATTTACATGGGATTTAAAATGCCACTGGGCAGGGCAACATACCAAGTGGTGTTAGTTAGATCTTAATGTGGCTGAAGTGACCAGCTCCTTTGCTAGGAGTACATTTTAATGTGGGAGAAGAGATAGGGCAATAGGATAACTCTGGGCACTTATGTGGCCAAAGAGTATTCTTTTAGCAAACATTTATGGAATGCCTGGGTATGATGTGGCAGTAGGATATGGAAATACACACCAAAAAGACACAATAGTTGACTTCAAGGACCCCCTGTGCAGGGGTGTGGGGCTGTGCATTAAGACACATGGGAAAACATAGACAGGCAAGTTTCAGAGCCTAGAAGACAGACTTTAGATTTGGAGAAGAACAGGATCTGGGTGGCCCAAAGTCATTTTTACACTTAGAAGTGGGTAGAATGAAGACAAAGTAGCAGAAAAGAATAATTTTCTTCCAGCTCTCTTGGATGATTTTTTTCACTGAGGAGTAACAGTTTCTTGAAATGTTTTAAAAAGATTTTATTTATTTATTTATTTGACACACAGAGAGAGAGAGGGTTGGGGAGAGTGTACAAACAGGGAGAGCAGCAGTAGGAGAGGAGGAAGCAGGCTCCTTGCTGAGCAGGGAGCCGGAAGTGGGGCTCAATTCTAGGTCCCTGTAATACTGACTTGAGCAGAAGGCAGATGCTTAACTGACTGAGCCACCCAGGTACTCCCTCTTTAGATTTTTAAAAAAGATTTACTTATTTGAAAGACAGAGAGAGCAAGCCGGCTGGAGAGCAAGCCGGCTGGAGAGCAATAGTGAGGACAGTGGGGAGAGGGAGAATTGCAAGCAAACTCCCCACTGGGCGTGGAGCTGTCATGGGGCTCAATCTTAGAACCTTGATATCATGACCTGAGCAAAAACCAAGAGTCAGAGTCTTAACTGGCTGTGCCACCCAGGCGCCCCTAAATTTTTAATGATCTTTCTATTATGCCCACTCAAAACCCATGCAGTCCTTTGAGGTTTGGGCAGGACTTCTGATGTCCTTACGGCCTGCCTTTTTTGGCAAATCCAGTTAAACAGAAGACAGCACATCAACGGGAAAGGAAGGGACTCCCCTTTCTTCATGGCTAAAGCCCTTCTCCTCCTTCTCTGCATCATCAAGTCTTTCTAATGTTTCCAGGCCCAGGTCACATTCCACATTTCCTGTGACACCATCTCTGAACACCCAGCTGGACTTGAGCTCTGCTTAGCTGCAGTGCATTCCAAAGCTCTCCTATTGTGCTTGGTACTCCCTGCCTAGCAGTGGGAGCTGTCCTTTACTATTTAGGGTGGAGGCTGGCCACGATCATGTCCCCTCCATCACTCTCAGAGAGTGGGAGAAAAACTACCAGGTGAAGGTGCTGAGGGTATCAGAAAGGATGACATTCAGACTTGCCCTCCTTCAAGGGCTTATAATATAATCTAGTACAGTTTCTCTCCAAATGAGAGTGGCTGGTATTAACTGAGGTCTATGAATTCTATGAGAACTTAAAAAAAATTGCATTTTTCTTTCAATAATAATAATGTATTCTTATCAACTATAAGGACTGAAATTATATTTTGTAATGATAGTTTGCTACTGATAGATATTTCAAAGAATAATAATGAAGCTTAAATTGAGGTTTGGTAGATAACCTCTGGGGTCAAGAGACTATTATTTTTCCTAAAGAAGTCCTTCTGTTACTCAAGTTTGAGGGACATTGGTTTAGTTGATTTCATTCATCATTCATTCATTCGTCCAATAACATTCATTGTATGCCTATGTGTTATGTGCCAGGCACTGTGTCAGGAACATGAACAAGTAGTCAGGACATGTTCTAGGCTCCAGAATCCTAAGTGCTGTTACAGACTTATCAAATAACACCTTCCACATGGGTCAAGCCATCAATTTGTCCATGCTTTGCTTTCTCAACCAATAAAATAAAGGTAGGAGTATCTTATCTACTTCTGTCTCCTCAGAGGTAAAGAAAAACACCCTGGGATTTAAAACAAACAAACAAACAAACCAACCAACCGAAAACCCTACAAAGAGTGACTTGTATCCAAACTTAGTATTTCCAAGTCGGTTGCAAGGGCTAAATCCACATTTCTTCCTACCTCTGAACTAGTCTTAGTGGGAGGACTCTGAGGCCCATGGAAGGTCTCAACCGGCTCTAGCAGAAGTGGGTTCTCCACTGCAGAGCAGATTTTTCATGAGAGCTATTTTCAGATTTGTTTATGCTGTCACCGACCTCCAATTTCAAAATTCACAAACTCCCATGGGGCTGAGGAGTTACTCCCTAGGCATCTTCTCTGCTTAGCAGGAACTCAAGGGCAGCGTGCTGATAGGTCTGGTTTAAAGAACAATCTGTCACAAAGCTAAGGGGCTTATTACTCATTCTAACACCAAACACTAAATAAACAGCAGACTAGATGGAGACATAACCTGGGACCTTTTTACCCAGAGTTAATATGAATGGCCATTAAAGTAGCACATTTGCAAACTCACACCCACTGAATCAGTTCTTGTTAAAAATGCTCAACTAACTATCAGCCTTCAGTGGTATCGCAGCCAGCAAGGGTGACAGAGTCGCTCTCTAACGGGGCCACTACCCTGCTAGTCCTCTACTCCTTGAGTAGATGGGATGTAGGTGGGATGAACTTTGCTTTAAAGGGATGAATTCCTTTTTAAATGTTCTCACAGACAGATGTGGATATAGGATCATTCACTCCAGTTGTGCAAGACTAGCAGTTTCCAAAGCCTTCGTATCTGGAGCCAGACCTCCCGGAGTAACTGAAATACATCATTTGTGGACACGGTGGGAGACTCTGTGAGGAGCAAGAACTGCTGGGGACTTTGGGTGCGGGTGGGGGGGGCATCAGACTTTTATTCATTCAGCCAATATGTATTGAGGGTCTACTTTGTGGTGGACACCAGGTCACCTGCCAGAGAAACACAGGTGGATAAGAGACAGTCCCTGCCTTAGGGAGGCTTAGAGTCCAGGTGGAGATACTGACGAGTGAAAGAGGCAAATTCTAATAAAGGGCAGCTGGAGTGACACAGGCTGCTTGACCCAGTCTTGGAGGGTCAGAGAAGGCTTGTCGCGGAGCACGGGTGTTCAAACTGAGACCCTGAGGATGTACATATAGGAGTCAATGGGTCAATTTGAGAGAATGATAAAGTGTGCAAGTCCCAAGGTGTGGACAACATGTCAGGTTGGAAACTTATTTTATCTTTATTTTTTTAAAGAGTTATTTATTTATATGAGAGAGAGAGAGAAAGAGAGAGAATATGAGAATCTTAAGAAGACTCCCTGCTGAATGAGTAGCCTGACGTGGGGCTCGATCCCATGACGCTGAGATCATGACCTGAGGTGAAAACAAGAGTCAGACACTTAAGCAACTGAGTCACCCAGGTGCCTCTGGAAACTTATTTTAGATGGGCTGGTCAGAGAGTACAAGATGGTAGGGTCAGAAATGAGACGGGAGAAATGAAATTCTGATTACATTGCCTCCTAGTTATTTTTCCCTGTACTCCTTCCCCCAAAAGACATGGCAGTGGGTGCCTGGGTGGCTCAGTCGTTAAGTGTGTGCCTTCGGCTCAGATCATGATCCCAGAGTCCTGGGATTGAGGCCCGCATTGGGCTCCCTGCTAGGTGGGAAGCCTGCTTTTCCCTCTCCCACTACCCCCTGCTTGTGTTCCCTCTCTTGCTGTTTGTCTCTGTCTGTCAAATAAATAAATAAAATCTTAAAAAAAAAAAAGACATGGCAGATATGTGTGTGTGTAAAAGTGCCTGTGCAATTAAAAAAAAACAAAGCACAAAACCTTAAGTAAACTTTTCAACTGAAATGTTTAGTTTGCTTGGTTGGAGGCTATTTAGAAGTGAAGTGATGATCTCTTTGCTTGCTCCAAGTCAGGTTGGGGAAAACATCACCTGTGAGGCTAGTTATCACAGGGGCTGCGACCTGGTATTTGCCGAGCTTCCAAATTCTCAACCGAAAATTCAGTTTTTAAGAAAGAAGATTACCATTTCTATACCTCTGTATAGAAATAGAAGGAACTATGCTGGAGGGATCATAGGGGCAACTTTCTTACATGAATGCAAGAACAATGGGAAGGATGGTGTTAATAATGCAGATGGACCTGAATTCCAACCTGGACCTGAGGCCAAGGGTGGGTTTGAAAGTGAGTTTGGGGCCTCTTGGCAATGAAATGATTAGCAGGGAGACTTTATTGTACAAATGTTATAAATAAAAAGTTACATTCTATTTTCTTTCTCTCTGATTAGAAAAGATACATGTTCAGTATAGATGATTTAGGAAAACATAAAGGAAAATATATGTCTGGTCATATTTATGTATAGATATGTTTTAAAAACAAAATTGGGAACCATATACTTTATGTACTGTTTTCTGACTTGTTTTTTTCATCTAAAGTGTATTAGGAACATCCCACATACCTTTACGTATTCTTTGATGACCTGATATGTAGTGGTTGTATAGTATTCTGTCTGTAATCTATCCAGTCAATTAATGACGTTAGACATTAGATAATAATAGACTTTCAGGCTATTTCCAAAAAATTTTTTTAAAAGATTTTATTTATTTATTTGACAGGCAGAGATCACAAGTAGGCAGGGAGGCAGGCAGAGAGAGAGGAGGAAGCAGGCTCCCTGCTGAGCAGAGAGCCCGACGTGGGGCTCGATCCCAGGACCCTGAGATCATGACCTGAGCTGAAGGCAGAGGCTGAACCCACTGAGCCACCCAGGCGCCCCAGGCTATTTCCAAATTTTGACTCTTATTTATCATCTTGTGATGAATATCCTTTTTCTTAATCTTGCTGCACATGCCTCAGCCTTTTCTTAAGACTCAGCCTTTTCTTAAGTCCTAGAAGCAGCGTTACTTGATCAAAGAATGCTGTTTTTTTAAAGACTCTTATTACTAAATTCTTGTCCGGAAAGTTCATGCCACATGGCATGTTCAGCCAGGGGTAAGAGAATCCTCAGCAACGCGACGTGTTATTAGTTTAAAGTTTGTTTCACTGGTTTGTTTCTGTTAGAAATAGCGTGCAGTGGCGGGTCTGTGCACTGGGTATTAGGAGCTAGGATCCGAGGTCTAAGGATTCCAGGCCCTGATTTTTACAGCACATTCTGAATTAACCGCTAGATGTGAAAGGGCTTTGTTAACTGTACAAGACACCCAAAATACGAGGATGTGACTGTGGTTGTCATGTACGGCTGAGTTGGGTCAGGCAAAGACGCAGTCTCGTGTAGGAGAAAGAGTCTGATTTCGTGCCAAGTCTGCTCCAGTACTTACTAGGTGTGTGACTGTGTAAGTCAGCTTGAAATGTTACTAAAGGCTAGGTGGCCTCAACAATAGGCATTTGTTTCTTATAGTTCTAGAAGCTGGGAGATCCGAGGTCTTGGGCTGATCCATTCCTCATGAGAGCTTTTTTCTTGTTTTGTGGGGGGCTGCTGCCTCCTGTCTAGTCTTGTGAGGGTATCAGTCCCATTCGGGAGGGCTCCACCCTCACACCGAATTCCCTTCTAAAGGTCTCACTGATGAAGTTCTAGAATATAGGTGGGGTTCGGTGGGGTAAGGTCCGGAGCTGATGACCAAGAAAGAATTCTTGAGACATCTTTGGTGCAAAATGGTGGTTTATTAAAGCACAGGGACAGGACCCATGGGCAGGAAGAGCTGCTGCCCCGGGTACATGTACCCCGGGTACATGTTAGTACCGTGGGGTTGGGGGAAGTAAGGAAAAGGGAGGCTTCAACAGAACTGTCATATGCTAAAGAGGACCTACAAAGATACGGGATAGCAGAGGCCTTGCCATTGCCAAGGTCGTTTTGCCCTCTAGCAAGGTATTAACATTAAGATGGGTGGGAGATTCCTAAAGAATGTCACGTATGTCCCACCCAGGAGTGGGGGTTGGGGGGAGGTTGCAGGGTGTCAGCTTTTGCTATGTCCTCAGCCAGCCTTCTGGTCCCTCATCATCACCTCCTCCTATCACTGCATTGGGGGTTAGGGGGCTTCAACACATGAATTTGGGGGCGACACAAACATTTAATCCATACTGATAAACTTGGGCAATTTATTAACACCCAGAGGCCCACTTCCTTCCTTTGCGAACTGGGAGAATAATGTACACCCAGAGGATTTTTGTAAAAATTACTTTATATAATGTGTACACATGTAATAGGTACTCAGAGAGCTATTGACGAGGGAGTGAAAGGCTAGCTGAGGACAAAGCAGAGTTGGCACCCTACTCCTCCCCCACCCCCCACCTTGTGACATGTGTGACATTCCGCAGGCATTCCTGACTGCCTACAGGGAGAACAAATGGTTAACTAACAGAGATCACAGCCCTGCAGGACAAGAGTCTGCCTCAGTTTACAAACATCTAGTGATTTACAAGCAAGGGCTTTCCTATCAATAGCCTAACTTCCAGAGACCCGTAACTCTCTTCCTGAAGCCCTAACTTCTCCCTCCCTGCCATAAAATTGAGGGAGGCTGAGGAAGAAATCGAGGTGGAAGGAAATGTGAATGAAGTTGAATTTCTTCTAGACCTAAAGCTTACTGACAAGGATGTCTGATAGGAGGAGTGTGACAGTCCACCAGAAAACTCCCAACTATCTTCATGTTGCTACCTCCTTAGAGAAAAAAATACAGCTTGGCTTGACAATAACCAGGCCTCCAGTATCCTGAGAGTCTCCATTAGCATATGACAGTCCTTCTGGACTCCCCAATTCAGGGCTCCCCAACTCCTGAGTATATAATCAGCCACTCCTCAAGACTGCAGGGCAGGAGCTCTTTCTGCCCACAGGTCCTGTCCCCGTGCTTTAATAAAATCACCTTTTTTGCACCACAGATGTCTTAAGAATTCTTTCTTGGGGGGCGCCTGGGTGGCTCAGTGGGTTAAAGCCTCTGCCTTCAGCTCAGGTCATGATCCCGGGGTCCTGGGATTGAGCCCCTCATTGGGCTCTCTGCTCTGTAGGGAGCCTGCTTCCTCCTCTCTCTCTGCCTGCCTCTCTGCCTATGGGATCTTTGTCTATCAAATAAATAAATCTTTAAAAAAAAAAAGAATTCTTTCTTGGTTGTTGGCTACGGACCTCACTTATGTTCTAAAACTTCATCATTATCAGCCCTAGTTACCAATAGGTAATCACTTTTTGTTTCTGAATATTAGAGGGACCATCTATTTAGAAATGAAGAGTGGAGTCCAGTCTTTCGTGAAGCCTTTAAAAATAATTGAGAAATGCACACGCACACACTTAGCTGATATAAGAACAATCAAGGGGGAAGGGATTTCAGCCTTTGTTGACAACAGGTGTCCTGTTTTAGGTTCTGGACCCAAGTGTGTGTGTGTGTGTGTGTGTGTGTGTGTGTGTGTGTGTGTGTGTGTAGTGGGGGAAGGGGGCAGGAGGCCTCTCCCTGTTGGAGAGATTGTCCAAGAATTCAGCTTAATCGTGACACTATCTACCTGGAGATAGCATCAGATTCCACAGGTTAAGAGGTCAGTCCTATGAGACAGTCTCCCCGCCCTCTGCACCCCGGGTTTGGGGGGGTGGTCAGATGACGGATGCATGTGCCTGTTGCCACCTGTACTTCTGGCTGACTGGCTATAAATCAGAGATTCCCATGATCTCCTCTTTGCATTTGATTAATTTGGTAGAGTGGCTCACAGAAGTCAGAGAAACGTTTTACTTCCTAGATAACCATTTTATTATAAACGGAACTGCCGGATGGAAGAGATGCCCAGGGCAAGGTATGGGGAAAGAGGTGTGGAGCTTCCCTCTTCCTAAATCTCCACAGGCTCTCCAGCCTGCAGGCTCTCCAAACCCTATCCTTTTGGGTTTTCTGGAGGCTTCATTCCACAGGCATGACTGATGAACTCATTGGCCATTGGGGATTGAGCCAAGCTCCACTACCTTTCTTCTACCTTGAGGTCAGGGGGGTTGGACTAAAGATTCCAACCCTCTCCTCACCAGGTTGGTTCTTCTGCCAAATGGGCCCCATCCTTAGGTGGCCTAGGGGCATTCCAGAAGCCACCACATTAATGTAACAAAAGAAACCTTGATCACCATTATCACTTAAGACATTCCTAGGGTTTTAGAAGCAAGACCAAATAGGTATTTCTTATTATAAATCACAATATCATCTGTACCCTGGGGCATAGCGAGGGTCCAATGGTTGATTATCATTGTCATTTCTCCAGTGACTCCTGTTTTTTGCTTTAGTATTTTTTTTTTTAAAGACACAGAAGAAATCTAGAACTCCGAGGGTTCGTCCGCATCGCTGGCAACCACTGCTCACGAGCACACAAAGCGACCTGATTTCAGTTTCTATACTCATTTTCAATGATCCTGATTGAAAAATTCCTTCCTACAACTTCATTTGGGCCTTACCTCTGACCTGACTCAGAGCCCGATGTCTGGACTTTCTCCTTTGCCCCTTTCCCTGTCCACTCACCTGCTGCCACTCCTCCTTGCTTTCCAGATGCCTCCGCTGCAGCTGACTCCAGAAACATTTTTCCTCTCTAAGTCTCTGCTCCACAGGCCGCCCTCTTCCCCTCATCATTTCTCATTTCTCACCGAGAAAATCTCTCCTCTCTCTCTTTATGGCTTCCTGAGACCTGAAAATAGAAGTAATTTAAATTTGGCAATTATGACGACAATGAAACACCTTTTGTGAAAAGTAGAGTTTAAAATGCAGGAGTTTGCTGCTCTGGAAACCTCACTCTCTCTGCCTTCATTCCGTGGATACCCCTGTGGGGGTGCTTCTAAGGTCACCCCTAACCTGCCTCCGGAAACCCAAACAGGTGAAGAAATGGTGACTTCTCCACTTGTGGGGATAGGGGTGGGGTCAACCAGAGGTACCAGGTTCAGGTTCAGCCTAGCCTCTTCTACCTAAATCGAGCTTCCTAACCCCACCATGGAATCTTTGCCCTCCCACACTCCACACCCTGCCCCTGAACCAGTCCTGCTCCAGTCACATGGTGGCATTAGGTCGCTGCAATCATGGAGTGGGGGGTCGGGGTGTAATTTCTCCTCTGCCAATGACGAGATGAGTCACCTCCTGTGGCTGTTCGTGGTAACCTTTCCTCCATCCTTGAAGCCGGGCCTCCTGAAGTCTTCACCCCTTCTGTTATGAAGTGCCTTGAGCTCTCCAAAAGTCAGCAGCAAATGTATTCGTGCATATTAACATCCTATTTTCCTGGCACACAACTAGGCTACCACTTAAACAACCGGCTCCAAATCTGCTAAAATCGGGTTTCAGGAGGAGGACATGGGAAGCATGGAATGTGGAGCCCATCTCCCCGACAGGTGCCATCTGTTCTCGTTAGAGTGATCTAGCAGCTTCAGCTGGGGAGGGTGCTCAGAAGGAAGCCTGCTCGTGCATTATCCTTTCAGAGACTTTGCTTTTATGTTTGGTTCAGTTTTGTTTTTGTCTGGCAGGCTGAAAGAGAGCCTGTCCTACTTTCTAAGAGAACAATTGCTCCAACATTGTAAGAAATTAAGTCCCTGGGAAAAAAAAATCTCATTTGAGAGGGCTTGTAATGGCTCCTCGACCACATGCTGTGCTGCCCGATTTATAGCAGAGAAATATTACAGAAGTTGGGAACTGAAGTTGGTGTGTGCAGCCATTGCTTAAAAAGGGATGGATGCTTCTTGGGGATAGTGATCCTCTCCCCAGACCACCCAGCATTTATTCAGTCTGGAGAAAATCTGTCTGCCAGGCTCCCACTCCCCCAATCCGGGAAGAACTGGGCCCATTCATTGTCCTCCGCATGCAGAAAGTGATAATAATTCCTCTGAGACCTAACGGAGCTCAGGAGAATGTGATTGAAGTCCTGCTGGTGAGTGGAACTGCCTTTTATGCGTCTGTGTGGGGTTATCCATTTCACAGGTGTTTCCTATCGCCAGCCTGGGGGATGCCCACTGAGTCAAAAATATATTACCATGAAGATAGGTCTTTTGGAGGTGTCTTATAGCACATTTTGGGAAAAGCAGGGGGAAAATAGCAAGAGCATTTAGCCTCAAATTTGAAATGATCCTTTCCCAGATCTTGTATTATAGACTTTGCCTGCAAGGTTGATCTGAGGACTAAAGCATGACCCCAGGTCTACCGCAGGTCTTCCTCCTCTCTTGGGGTCTCCTTCCTGCCTGTCCCCTCCACCCTTTCCGGAGCTGCTGTTCTGTTTCCTGTCATGGGCTTGGTTTGTGTATCATGTCCTGTCAGCTGATTCCTGTTAAAATGTTAGCCCATGTTAGGAGAGCCTCATGGGGGGATATTTGCATCTTAATAGGTAGCTTGAATATGGAAGAGCTTCAGACTAAAGCAGTGAATCCTCACTGGGGAAGAGACAGGCAATTTTGGGTGGGGTGAGGGTGTGTGAGATCTGAAACAGGATCAAATCCTACTGTGTATGTTCTAAGATGCATTGATGCGGCCTCTGAGCAGAAGTCAAAGACTGAATGAAAGGGGTTTTTGTTCCTAACCCTGGGAGTAAACGGGGCTGCTGTGGGAGCACTGTCAGCAGGAACCCTACTCCTGTGTGTTCAGGTTTAGCACATAAAAGCACAAGGCGCCCAGCTAAGTGTGCACGACCAATAAACAATGAATACCTTTTTCTTTTTTTAGCATGCATATGTCCCATGTGATATTTGGGACATATTTATGCAAGAAAATTCTAGTTTATCTGAATGCAGATTTAACTGGGTGTCCTGCATGTCCTTTGGCAACCCACTACTACACTAGCTTATTGTTAAAAAATAGTTTCTAAAAGAGATAAAATCAGGGGCGCCTGGGTGGCTCAGTGGGTTAAAGCCTCTGCCTGGGTTAAAGCTCAGGTCATGATCCCAGGGTCCTGGGATCGAGCCCCACATCGGGCTCTCTGCTCAGCGGGGAGCCTGCTTCTCCCTGTCTCTCTGCCTGCCTCTCTGCCTACTTGTGATCTATCTCTGTCAAATAAATAAATAAAATCTTTAAAAAAAATAAAATCAAGGTACAGAAATCAATTGCTTTCTTACACACTAACAATGAAAATACAGAAAGGGAAATTAGAGAATCGATTCCATTTACTGTAGCACCAACCATAAGATACCTGGGAATAAACCTAACCAAAGAGGTAAAGGATCTGTACTCAAGGAACTACAGAACACTCATGAAAGAAATTGAAGAAGACACAAAAAGATGGAAGGCCATTCCATGCTCATGGATCAGAAGAATAAACATTGTTAAATGTCTATACGGCCTAGAGCAATCTATACTTTTGATGGCATTCCAATCAAAATTTCACTGGCATTTTTCAAAGAACTGGAGCAAACAATCCTAAAATTTGTATGGAATCAAAAGAGACCCTGAATTGCTAAGGAAATGTTGAAAAAGAATTTATGTTTTTTACTGAATTCTATAATTCCTTACAGGAGCTAGCATCTGTTCTCATCAGCTTCCTCTTAATAATTATGCTCTGGTTGTACCTTTCTCCTTTTTGTTACTTGACCATAACAAATTCTTCCCTGCCACAGGAACTTTGCACTTGCTGTTCTCTGTGCCTGGAATTTTTTTTTCTCTTGGTTTTTGCATGGCATGTTTCTTTTTCATTGCTCAGGTCTCAGTCTGAATACCACAAAGGTCTATCCTTATCATCTTATCTAAAGACGCTTCGCTTCCCACCCTTACTTTCTATCTCAGTGGAACTTTAGTACAGATCAGAATCCTCTCATAGGCTTGCTAAAACACAGATTGCTAGGGTCCATGCCCAGAGTTTTTAATTCAGCAGGTCTGGGGAGGGGCATGAGGACCTGTGTTTTAATAAGTTCTTGGGTGATGCTGATGCTGCTGGTTTGAGCACCAGTCCTGGAGAAACAATGCTGTGATAATTTTCTTTCAAAACGTAATATTATTTCCCCCTTTTACTGATTTGCTTTCTGTCTCCTCCACAACTGAAAGCTCCACATGCAGAGGGCACATTGATGACCCTATTCTCTGCTTTATCCCCGGTATCAAGGGCAGTGCCTGGTTTATAAAAGATGTTTGATAAATATTTATTGAATGAATGAATCATTTTCTCTCTTCTTGTTCTGTATCATTATAAAGTGTTTGTTCACCAAAGCATTGCTGAATTCAGGTGCTGAGACTAAGACAAAGGGATTGGCTTTCATCACTAAGATAAGTCTGTGGTGGAATGGCCTTGATACACCATACCGAAATCTGATCAGTAACTTGGATAAAGACCAGTGTCTGTTGGGACCTGTGCTGTCACATGAGCTTGCCCTCCTCGCTAGGGCCAATGTCATTAACCCACAGTTGGTTAGATGACATCAGGGTCTTGGTTCCTGTTGGCAGGGTCCAGGTCGACCTGGGTTTTGCTAAGACCAGCACTATGGCGAGCATTCAGAAGATGTGACCAGGTAAGGTAGGGAGGGCCTTGTGCATTGGCCTCCAGTGTGTCTCCCCGTTGAAGAAGCTTGGGAAAAATAACAGAGACTCGGGAGCAAGGCCATCCCTCTTCTAAGCTGGCTATAGGAATTGCTCTTATATCTTTCATCTTGGTATCTTCTTAAATGTCTTAGGGTCCTTTGCTCTTCTGGTCCTAACTCCTGGGCCTCCTAATGCCAATATTTTGTTCCAAAGCTCCCAGTCCAAGCCTTAGAGCCCAGCCTTAGGCTCTTCCTTCTCAGCACCTTGCAGGTTCTGGCTCATTCTTTTCTACTCTCTTCTCTCTCATTCCTCTAGGCTTTCATCTCACTAGGTTATCTGATAAACTCATGCACCCTTGAGAGTGAGAGATGCTATATGTCATAGGGCTTAGTCCTTGAAATATGTGCTTTGAAGACAGCCCTAGATTCTAATCTTATTCCTGATAAATACTGTGTGTCCTTGACAAAGTCACTTAACCATTCTGTACTTCAAATGATGGGGATGACAATAGCACTAAATCACAGGGTTGTTGCAAGTATAAAAGAGGTGATACTTGTAAAGAGTCTAGTCCCTGTGCCTTGTAGCTACAGGATAATGGCCTAATACTCCTTTAGGAAAACAGCTTTCCATTTTCATGATGGACTTTGGTAGACACGTGCTTTGACTGCAAGACTCTTTTCAGGTCAGATGTCTGCAGCCTTCAGACGACTGCATGTGAATAGATGCTCATTCTTGGTGTGGGTTAATGTAACCCTTTGCAGATCTCTCTGGGGGACAGAGCACTAGGTGACTTGGCCATTGGCTCTGGTCCTAAGAAAGAAGCCTTGGCAACTGAGGGTAAGACAATAATAGCAATGTTGTATTCAGGAACATTGCTTTAAATAATCCTTCTCCTTAATAGCTTTGCCCCTGGCGTGTGACAGGTGTTTACATTATTAAGTAAAAGCATTTAAACAGCGACCTCCTTGGTATAAGGGTGAAGGAGATTAAAATCCAAGCAGTGCTCCAGCCATTTAAATCAATGAGACTTGTCAGATCTGTAACACATGAGCTACTTAGAGGGCGCAGGCACCTATTGTTTTTGAGGTTCAACTAATATCTCAATATGCTAGTTCCTTCAAAGCCTGGCCAGGCCCTGGGCTGCTCATTAAAGGGTGGTCTGGCCCTAGCTTCTCTGCCTTTGGAACCGGCATTATTTTATAGTTGCCTAAGTGTACACCAAGTAGTTATGCTATTAGGGGAGATCAAAACGTCGAATGATTTCTGCTTAGAGAAATGACCTTTCAAGGAATCCCAATGCTCAAGACCCTTAGCTCATCAGAAGCAAAGGCCATGAGTGCTATCGCCTCCTCCAGTAGGGGGCGCTAAGTCAGGCTGCTTGGCTTCACCCAGTCTCTTCCTCCTCTCTCTCTCTCTTTTTTTTTAAATTTTTAAATTTTTAAATAAACATATAATGTATTATTAGCCCCAGGGGTACGGGTCTGTGAATCGTCAGGTTTACACACTTCACAGCACTCACCACAGCACATACCCTCCCCAATGTCCATAATCCCACCACCCTCTCCCTACACCCTCCCCCCGGGCAACCCTCAGTTTGTCTTGTGAGATTAAGAGTCTCTTATGGTTTGTCTCCCTCCCTTCCTACCCCCTAAAACCCCCCACGTTGCATCTCCACTTTCTCATATCAGGGAGATCATATGATAGTTGTCTTTCTCCGATTTAGTCTCCCTCTCTTGAGCTGTGTTCTCATCTTTAGCCACAGCACGGGGAACCTCACCACTCCCAGCAGGATTGGGGAACCAAGTCTCTGAGACCTAAATTGTATTTGTTTTTATTTTTAAGCTTCATGCTATCAGCAGGCACTGGAAATTTTTTTCTAAAATTAGACTTTATTTCAGGTTCTAAGGAACAGGTAAAAAGGCATGTGTGTGATGGGAAGAACATGGTCCAGCCCAGCTCGCAGCCATGGGAATCATCTGATTTTGGCAGACACCGAGTCAACACAAACATAATGGAGCATGGCCCTGAGGCCCCAGATGGGGGGCACAGATGCTAGGTTCTAAACCTAGGACCAGGTGTGAGGAGGTGTGCAAGGGATGCCAGGGGAGGAAGCCCCTGTGGGGCCAGCCCAACCTTGGGCCCCTGCCTGTAGGCTGCCCAGTGGGTGGTGAGCACCGGCCAGCATATATGCAGATTGGTGGGCTCCGACAGACATGTGACATCAGTCCACCTCGAGTTATGGCGAACCCACCGGATGACTCACCGCTGAGTCAGTCAGGCCAAAAAAGGAACTGCATGCAGGTAGGGCCACATGGCAGAATTTACTTACTCCTTCTAGGGACGGCCTCATGTGTGGGCCTGTCCCTGATCCCTTCAAAACTGTTCAAGCCTCAGCTTTGGATGTGCACATCCAGCAAAGGGTAGGAGTTTCCTTTCCGGGTGGCCTGAAGAGCTTTTTCCCAGGTGACTGACTTGAGGAATGTTCTCTGCAGTCAGAGGAAAGCCCTCCTTTACTCATAGCAATGATATAAGCCATGGCCTCTAGTCTTTACAGGACTTCTTCGTCAAAATGCCACATCAAAGGCTTTGCTGCGAAAATGGGATGTGTGTGAAGGAAACCTGGCCCCTCTCAGTGTCAGGAGCAGCGGTGTGGGCATCACCTCGGAGCAAACTAGAAATGTAGCATCTCAGGACCCCTGAACAGCTGAAACAGAATTGGCATTTTTAACAAGCTCCCCAGTGATTCGTGTGTATGCCAAAGCCTGAGAAGCACTGATACACACAAAAAAGGCCATCTCTTTTTATCCACACCATCCTTTTGTCCACACAGCTCTCTCCACCACAGGAAACAACTCTGTTGAAGCCTGGCTCAGGGAAGAAAGTCTCCTGACATCCCGGTCCGCTTGAGCTGAGGAGTGAACATGGCCTCTGCGGGGTTTTTTTTTGTTTTTTTTTGTTTTTTTGGATTCTGGGCAGAATGACTGGGACCTTCTGCTCAGACAGAACAAAGGGATAAAAGAGACCATGTCATGGGTTGGAGATCACCACAGAAATTAATTTGCTCCTTTCCATAATCATGGTCGGTACCTCTAACATTATCCTTGCAATGGTGTGTAGGCGTCCAGGGGGCCTGGAGCAAGACCACCACCGTTGTCCGAGCAGCCTCCTAGGCCAAAGCTCTAGTGAAGTACAGGGAAGTCTCCCACACAAGGCAACACTTAAATAAGTGTGACAGACCTAAATCTAAATAGATCTAAATAGATCACTCAATCCTGTCAAAAGTCTGTTCGCTGCAAACAATACTTCGTGGATGTTTGATCGCTTAGTTTAGTCTCCACAGCTGCTCAGAGGCCACTGGTGAATGCAGTCTTGGGTGCTAACGGAATTCAGGTGTTTATCCACGGGGGTAGAACAGACCCTCATGTCCTCCGCTTGCTGGCTCTGACTGGAGGCAAGGGATTTCACTTCCCCAACCTTAGTTTCTGGATTTTAAAATTGATTGTCAGGATGGTACTGATCTTATGGCTGTGTTGTAAATACCAAGCTGAGTATTCACGCTGTTCACAGGAGGTAAGGGTTATATCTCAGCGCCTGGGTGGCTTAGTCAGTTAAGCGTCTGCTTTCGGGTCAGGTCACAATCATCTGCCTTTGGATCTGGTCACAATCCCAGGGTCCTGGGATCAAGTCCTGCATCGGGCTCTCTGCTCAGTGGGGAGCCTGCTTCTTCCCCTGCCTGCTGCTCTCCCTGCTTGTGCTCTCTCACTCTCTCAATCTCTGACAAATAAATAAAATCTTAAAAAAAAAAAATTCTATTTCAAGAGCAGAAGGAATCTTGAAGTCACTGTATGGAAAGGGGATGAGAAAGGAAGAACCACAAAGAGAAAAGCCTCTTTTTTCGAGAGCCCGGAATCTAGCTCTAGGTCTGTCACTATGGTTCCGGACAAGTGTAACGTCCCAGAGCCTGTGAGGAACTCTGGATAAAATGTGAACAAGGAGCAGGCGTGTGATGGTGCAGATCAGGTGGAAACCACAGAGTTAACGGAGGGGAGAGATGTGTATACTCATTGTGACAAAGTAGCAGATGAGCTGAGTATCACCAGTGTGGGAAGTAATAATGATGGTTGATTGCTGATGAGCAATATTGTTGGGAAGGAGAGCCACACAGCCAAATACCATGTACCATGGCGTGTATCCTACATACCATGTTGTGGCTTGGAAAGGTGGCTCACTCAGATGGTCTCATGTGCCCCCAGGCGCTGCCCCGCTGCTGCCCCACCGTGCCTTTACCTCCCATGGCTGGCAGGGTTCCAGGCGCAGGAGAGGTCCCATCACAGAGAGGATTTTCAAGAGCCACCAGTACTTTCTCAGGAATATTCATTCTTGCGGCTCTGTTCCTGGGGCGTTAAGTACAGCAGTGTTTTCTACCGACAAATGATTTTGGTGGAGGAGCTCTTATGACCTTGTAAATATGGCATCAGGCATTTGAATATTTTATTCTGGAAGCCAACTGCTGAAAGGGAAAGTTAAAAAAAATTTTTTTTTAATCTCCCCTCTGTTTTATCTCTGGGAAAAGCTAAAAATATGGAGAGCAGTTTTCATTTGGCAGAGCTGAGCTTCCCCTTTCTCCTAGCTGTCCCTTTGATCTTCTATTCTCTGTGTTCAGGTTCCCCTTTGTGTCTACCTGAACCATGTGAAACAAATCATCTTAATTACTTTGGGACTGGCTTCTCATTTTTTGAAATTTCTGCGATGTTTACCAAATAAATCTTGGAGGGGCTCTGGCCCTTGGACAAAGCACGGGAGGCACCTGCAGCAGCAAGAGGAATTTCAAAGTTAGTTAAAAGGCGCCGGTGGAGCGAGGGAATTGAATGAACCTCTCTGGTTTTCAGCCTGTAGATGGAGTGCTTACTGTGTTCCAAGTCCGTGTTCATCGCAGGCCACAGCTCTCACACCTATGCTTGTAGAAGAGAATAATTCATGCTGTGTCTCCTTGGCTTGGTACCCAGAGCTCAGCTTCCGTCAGCGGTGCCCCCAGTCCTGGAGGAACATACCCTGTGGGAAAGCCGAGGTGGGCAGAGAGAGAGAGGCAGGAGACATTGGTGTGCTCTCGCCAGCTGGGGCTCCCTGGCTTAGCCAGCAGGAGGTCCCAAGCAAGGCTGGGGTAGCAGGAAGGTGGGCAATTCCAGGAACCTGTCATTGAGTCGGAGCCAGCCTGCGAGGGGCTGCATTTTAAGTGGGCCATTCTGAATGAAGACCCTCTGGCAGAGAGGTGCTGAGGCAGGCCAAGTTGTTGATCCTGTGCGTTGAGGGGTCCAAGGGGAGGTAATTAGGAGCAATGAGCTGAAACTGCAGAAAAGAAAATGTAAGCGACGCAGCATGAAAACCTTCCTGACAGTGATGTCTGTTAGCCCATGGCATCCTCTCTTAAGGGAAGTTGCAAAAAACCCATTACTGGAGGCATTTGAGTGGGGCCCTGGTAACCCCGGGACAGAGGGGAGGGGGCTGCTGGGAATGGCATTGCTCCTTCTCAGGGCTGGGGCCCTACCAGGGCTGGCCTGAGGCGAATTACTCGGACCTCCACACCTTCAGTCCTGTTGGAAGAGCCACTTAACATGAGCTCTTTCAGAGGATCATTTCACCTTGGAGTGATTTTAGACTCTGCAAAAGGAGGGTGCTGGGCAGGCCTGTCTGCAAATATGTGCAGCCCCTCCACCTCCTTCCCCCACCCCAGGGTGTGGGAGGGACTGCTCGGTCCAATTGGAGAAATTTTGAAAACAAAGTTTCACTGGTTGGGTGATGGTTTGCAAAATATTGTTGAGGGAGTCTTGTTTGAGGTGGATAGGTTTACTCATCTAGCGCACTTAATCTTTATTTTTTATTTTCTTTCTTTTCTTTTTTTAAAAGATTTTATTTATTTGACAGAGAGAGATCACAAGTAGGCAGAGAGGCAGGCAGAGAGAGAGGGGGAAGCAGGCTCCCTGCTGAGCAGAGAGCCGGATGCGGGGCTCGATCCCAGGACCCTAGGATCATGACCCGAGCTGAAGGCAGAGGCTTAACCCACTGAGCCACCCAGATGCCCCAGCACACTTAGTCTTTATATCATAATGATGAAACAGCTTTGTGTCTACCAACGAGAAGATATGACTCCTCTACCTCTTCTTCCTGATGGCCCCAGTGTCCCGGAGGACTTTGGAGGTCACCCAAGTGACCAAGAAGTGACTTTTCTTGACAAAACCATCACTGCTCTCTTTCTTTACTTGGTTCTAGTCACAAAACACAGCAGTGTGTTGAGCACCCTAGGTTGACTTGCCCCCGCCCCCAGGCCAATGCTTCACACTCTCTTCCTTTATACCCCTCCTTCTCCTCCTTTAGAAGGGCTTCTGGTGGCTCCGGGCCAGGTAGCTGTTTAGAATGCAAAGCTGGACTAAGTAAATTGCTGGGAACTTGTCATTTGGGCCCTGGCTCACCATTGATGCTCCGAGGCCAACAATCCCGAAGGCCTATTGATAGCTTTACACAATACTGCTCATGTTCACCATCTTATCTTATGTTGGACGATCAAGGGCTCATTTCAGGACAATAGCCATTGCATGACCTCTCCGTCTTTCTACTTGTTCCTTCAAACCTATCCTTCCACCATAGCCAGGCCATCTTTGGAAACTACCTGTTCATCATGACATTTGTGCAAAACTTTTCAATGGCTCCCCATGGCTTTCAAGACAGAGTACTGGGCTGGTATACACATCCTTTTCTGCCTATAAAAATAGTTGGTTCTGATAATATTTTGAGATATAGGCCTATTCATTTTGGGAATTGACTAGGGCTGACTTTAAGAACTGGCTATTTCTTTCATTGATAATCAAGTTACATTCTGAATCTTTATCTTTTTAAGCACAGCCTCTTCTAAAGGATGACTGGTTGTAGTAGAACAATGGTTCTCAGCCCAGGCTACATGTCAGAATCATTTGGGAACTATTGCAAATTATGGTTGCTTGGGTCCGAATCTTTGGAAGTGGGGTCTGGGTGTCTCATTTTCTAAAGAGCTTCCCAAGTGTTTTAAACATTGGGAATTATATTAAATTACCTGTAAGACTCCTGCCATTTCCAATATTTTTGGTTCTCTAATCCTTGAACTCTTCCAGGTTAGTGAAATACTTCCTAGATGGCATGAAATTGGATCCTTTTAGTTAGGGTCGAGATACAATATTAGATACAAATCGACACTATTTTTTGTGGCCAGTGTAACTCCAAACAAGATTTTGATTTCCCCTGATTTCTCCCTTCCCCCTCTACCCAATTTAGCCAATCTACAAATGTTTATTGAGCCAGAGGCCATATTCTAGACACTGGGGAAAGATACAAGGGTGAGCAGGGAAGATAAGGAGCCTACTCTCATAAAACTTATATTCAAGAATCAGGTCCAGGTCAGTATGAATCTCCTCTTTGTCTTGACTCTCTTTCCTAAGCTTTCAACCAGATTCTTCTGGCTACTCATTCTCATTTCATACCAGCACATCAACATAAAGTCCACTTTTATATCTGGTTACCTTTCATCTGTAGAAAAACACTAAATTAGGGTGCCTGGGTGGCTCAGTGGGTTAAGCCTCTGCCTTCGGCTCTGGTCATGGTCTCAGGGTCCTGGGATCAAGCCCCACATTGAACTCTCTGCTCAGCAGAGAGCCTGCTTCCCCCTCTCTCTCTGCCTGCCTCTCTGCCTACTTATGATCTCCCTCTCTCTATCAAATAAATACATAAAATCTTAAAAAAAAGAGAAACACTAAATTAGATAAGAGAATAATTGTGGAATACAGTATCTAAAAGGTGTTATGGTGTTTTCATAACAGGTAGAATCAATATCCTCTTATTACTAAAACAGTTAAGGAATCTAACCATTTGGATACATATATTTTGTTCTATGAATCTATGTATTTAAAACTAAGTCTTACATTTTACTGGTAGTGGACGTCTGTTGTTCTATTGGCATTCATTTATTCTCTTGTTAAGTGTCAGGAGACATTTATTCTCTATTCCTATATTATGTGTATGAAATTTTTCAGTGTAACAATCTTAGCTCTTCTACCCACTAGTTCCTCTCTCTTTACCCCAAATGAGGGAAGAGTGACTTACTGGAGAGGTGAGGTTTGGTGCAGTAGCTGAGCCCTATTCCCTTTCTGATGTCACCTATCAGTACGCAGAGAAGATTCCGTGCTTCTCCTTGTCATAAATCTGATAGGGACAGGGCCCTGTGGGAGACTGCATGTCTCTGATGGGAAGATTCATCTAGTTCAGGAATTAGCAAGCCCACTTGGTTAACAGTCCTAAACTCATGTATTAAAGGTAATCTTGTGGTGCCTTTCTGGCTCCTGGGTCCTTCAACTGGTTCCAAGTGTGGGGCATTGAGCCTCCACAAACCTCAAAAGCTACCATACATCTCCTCTCTAAAGAACTACCTTCTTTAATTTAGTTTGGATTAAGTGAAACTGATTCCACACATGACACTGAAATTAATTTCCCCTGGCTACAATGATTAGTTTAACGCTGAATATATGACCCCTTAATCAGTTCCAGTGAGCCACAGTGATGTTTTCCTCTTTGAGGTAGTCTTGATCTTACCTGCTGGGACTTAAAGAGGATACAGGGGTTAGAATCGTCATTGCCATTCTGTTCCACCATGAAGCTGAGAGATGGAGAAAAACAGTCCTGATGACATTCGATGAATTCAGAATTTAGCCATGACTGAAGCTAAGTATGCCTTTAGACTTTTCATTTTAAGTGAAACAATAAATTCTCTTTTTGCTTAAGCTAGTTTGGGTTGTTTTATGCTACTTGCAATGGTGAATGAGCCACAGTTCATTTTATTATCACATTGTTAGTTTTAATTGATTTTAGAAGCCCACAGATCACCTCTATAACTCACTTTAGATCCCAGGAGCTAGAGATGACTTTAGAAAGTATTAATTCACTACAGGGAGAGTAGTTAGGTTATAATGTCACAATATTAATTATTTTCGGCACTTTTCATTACTTATTTCTATTGTCTATTTTTTTGAAACATAATTTGATGTGGTATTTGACTCTAGTAAGACTTTAATCTAAAACTTACAATGCAAACAGCTTATATTTTCCTTCTGATTAACTGGAGAAGAATTAATCTTGTTTTCAAGTTATAATTATCAAAATAAATATCCCCAAAGAAGCAACAAACTCTTTGGGGGAAGTCACTTTAGCTACTTATCAAAATAAAAGACTAGGATTTTTTTTTTTTTTAACTGGGAATTCTGGGGAGGGTTAAATATAACCAGAAGGGTGTTGAGATTTGGATGAGCAAGAAGAAGGGAGAAGAGCCTTCTGGTAATGGAGAAGGAAGTTAGTAGAGGAAGAGTGAGCCACATTCATAGCTGCTGAGATGCAGATATACACAAAAAATAGGTGTTCTCCCACCCATTTTGTAGAATTTTTATTGGGAAGTGGATGCACTGTCAGGGACTATGTTTCCCAGCATTCTCTGTATGTAGATATTATCATTGTGGCTAGTTTTTACCAATAAAACATTGAATGGGGGCGCCTGGGTGGCTCAGTGGGTTAAAGCCTCTGCCTTCGGCTCAGGTCATGATCCCAGGGTCCTGGGATAGAGCCCCGCATCGGGCTCTCTGCTCGGTGGGGAGCCTGCTTCCTCCTCTGTCTCTCTCTCTTTGCCTACTTGTGATCTCTCTCTCTCCATGTCAAATAAATAAATAAAATCTATAAAAACAACAACAACAACAACAAAATATATTGAATGGAAGTGATATGTGACACTTCTGTGACAAGGCTTTTAAAAAGTAGACTGATCAGCTACACAAACATTTTTCTAGCTACATCTCCTTTGGCAAGGGCAACAAAAGGAAAGATGAACTATTGGGACTACACCAAAATAAAAAGCTTTTGCACAGCAAAGGAAATCATCAACAAAACAAAAAGACAACACACTGAATGGGAGAAGATATTTGCAAATGATATATTCAATAAGGAGTTAATATCCAAAATATATAAGGAAATTGTACAGTTTTAACACCAAAAAACAAAAAATCTGATTAAAATGGATAGAAGACATGAATAGACATTTTTCCAAAGAAGACATACAGATGGCCAACAGACACATGAAAAGATGCTCAACATCACTAATCATCAGGGAAATTCAAATCAAAACCACAAAGCCATTTCAGAATGGCTAAAAACAGAACAGAAGAAACAAGAAGTGTTAGGGAGGCTGTGGAGAAAAAGGGACTCTTGTGTACTGTTGGTGCGAATACAAATTGGTGTAAAACTGTATAGAGGTTCCTAAAAATATTAAAATATTAAAAATATTTTAAATGTTTAAAATTTAAAAAATATTAAAAATAGAATTACCATATGACCCAGTAATCACACTACTGGGTATTTACCCAAAGAAAATGAAAATGTGACTTTGGAAAGACATAAGCACTCCTGAGCATTATTTACAGTGGCCAAGATATGGAAGCAACGTAAATGTCCATCCACAGAGAAATGGTTAAAGAAGAATATGCATATATATACATATATATATAATAGAATATTACTGAGTCATAAATATAATGGAATCTTGCCATTTACAACAACATGGATGGATCTAGACTATATAATGCTAAGTGAAATAAGTCAGTAAGGAAATGATAAATACCACATGATCTCACTCATATGTGGAATTTTAAGAAAAAAAATGAACAAAGGGAAAAAGAGACAAACCAAAAAAACAGACTTTTTTTAAAAAAGGATTTTATTTATTTGACACAGAGAGAGAGAGCACAAGTAGGTAGAGAGGCAGGCGGGGGGTGGGGAGCAGGCTCCCTGCCGAGCAGAGAGCCCAATGCAGGGCTCGATCCCAGGACACTGAGATCATGACCCGAGCTGAAGGCAGAGGCTCAACCCACTGAGCCATCCAGGTGCCCCCAAAAAACAGACTCTTAAATATAGAGAACAAACTGGTGGTTGCCAGAGGGCAAGTGGGTAGGGGGATGGGTGAAATAAGTGAAGGGGATTAAGAGTACATCTATTATGATGAGCACTGAGTAATTTATAGAATTATTGAATCATTATTATCATTATAATCATTATTATACATCTGAAAGTAACATAACACAGTATGCTAATTACATTTGAATTTAAAAAAGGTGGTTTGATTTCCTGATATCTTTCCTCTCTTCCCAACTGTATATGCTCCTAATTGTTAGTAGAGATGTAAGCTCAAAGCAGCTTGGGTCCCTCATTTGACAAATGAATGAAAACTTGCTATGGATTGTTTTGTGAAAGAGAAATAAACTTCTATTGTGTTTGGCCACTATGCACTTACAGATATATTTGATATAGCCAGAAATTGGTGATGCTCAAAGTATGGTTGCCAGACTAGGAGCATGTCCATTACTGGGGCTTGTTAGGAATGCAAAGTCCCTAGACCTACTGAATCAGAAACTCAGATCCAGAAATCTGTGAGTCTCTTTAAAAGATTTATTTATTTATTTAAGGGGTGGTGAGGAGAGAATTTCAAGCAGATTCCGTGTTGAGCACAGAGCCTGATGCAGGGTTCTATCTCAAGACCCTGAGTTCATGACCTGAGCTGAAATCAAGAATCAGACACTTAGCGCCCCCAGAAGTCTGTTTTAAGTAGCTCTTCAGGTGATTCTAATGCCCGTTTCAGTTTGAAGACCACTGCCTTCTTTACCAACTTCACTGCCACTCAAACTGCCCAGTAAACGTGAGTTATTTCTCTCCTCGACTTTGCTTTTTCTTGTTGAAACCCTACAATTATCTTATGTTGCTAGCTGTAATTAGGAATGGTGACAAAAAGTTAAGGATGGTGTTGGAACACTTGGTGCACTTGGGAAGACATTTGGTGAGTTTGAGCTTTCTTCGAATTTTGAGAAAGAGAAGCATATTTGCTTAGGAACAACTTTTACTTATTCTGTTCTGAATATTTTCATTTTTGAAAGGGTATATATCTTCAAACAGGGGTCACAACCTAAATGCCTACCAGGTAATCTAATCAAAGGAAGAGCTCTGAATGCAAGGAAACAACCAGTACTAAGCCACAACTGATTGTTGAGAATGTGGACCCAGTGTTTTCAGGCCCAAGTGTTTTTCAACACAAAAACACAAAAACTGAAAAACTTTATGTGGTCAAACACACCATTTTGCCCCGTGGCTACCAGTTTTATAACTTTGTCTGGAAGAACCAGGGAACCAGTCAGGCTGGCTGATGTCTTATCTTAGCCATCAGGGGGCAAAATAACTTACATAAATGACGAGCTTCCGGGGAGGGAGGAATAAGAGCTCTACAAAGTAGTTGCCAAGGTAACATCTTGCTCATCAGAAAGGGATGGCAATTGGGTTTTTGTAGATGCAGTGGGAGAATGAAACATAATCTTTCTCTGTATTCTTTCTGTTTAAGATCAGTGAGCAAATGGATATGGATGCAATGCGGCTGCCTGAGATTAGCAGGAAGCAATTCTTTTCCCATTTGGAGAGACCCCAGTGAGACCTGATCACCAACCAGCAACATATAGAAGTCACACCATTAAATCTTCCAATTTGCTAGCAGCAAATCAATAAAATCTGATAGCTGCTGCCCTAAGCTAGCATCCCGGGAACTGTGGACAAGCTATTTGATACCTGAACTTCAGTGAAGGAAAGTTAAGGCTTTTTCTTAAAGCATGGGGAAGAGATTACATTAAGCAATGAGAAAAGAAAATTGAAGGTTTATGAAAGAGAGTTGGTCGTCTTAAATTTTTATTTACTTAAATGTATTGGCAAACTCTTGGCAACTGGTGTTTTGTTGTATATTTTAACAAATTAGTAAGAAAGGTTTTTATAGTCTATCTCATTGAATTGAAGCTTGACTTTTTCTTTCTTTCTTTTTTTTTCTTTTTTTAAACTATGAAAAGAAGACCTTGTTCCAGGGCCTGTCAAACTTAGGCATTCTCTTCTTTCTGGGCAAGATCACTCTTTGGTATATTTTCAGCAGAGTGGGATGGAAATTTTAAGACACCCAGAGACAGATACTTGCCTGAAGAGTTTTATTTTACTCCTAATCCTTATCAAATAACCAGATATTACCTGTATTGCTTTGGCATGCTGCCCCAGGGTGGGTTTCTTTGATTGTATAAAGAGTTCAGGGCTATGGGGGTGACCTTGCTTACTTTGTGATGTCTTGTGTGGCAGTCAAACCTCTTTGTCATGTAGACGGTTTTGGATCCACCTCATTCATTTTAGTAACTGCATAGAATCTTGGACATTTGGAGGTATCCAAATATCAGTTTTCATTTTGGTCTATTGTTTTTATTATGTTAATAATATTGCCATAAATCTCCTCACAACTCATTTTTATTTATGTGCAATATTGTATTTTTGATGGATAAATTCTTGCACAGGAAAATGGTCAAAATATATATGTATTTAAAATTTCGATAATTATTACCTAATTGCCCTATGAGATTATAATAATCTATACTTCCATCAATAGTTTATGAACCTGGTTTCCCTGATACTTTACTATGTATTTAAAAATTTCTGATCTCTTTCAATCTGATATGGAAAAAACTCTTTCACTCCTATAATTTTTCTTTCATTGTAAGAGAGTTTGAAAGAGAGTTGCATTTTTCTTTCATGTTATAAAGACTGTTGAATTTCTTTTTTAGTGAAATGTCTCTTCATATATTTTGCTTTCCTAAAGATTATTGGCCCTTTTTTTTAATTGTAAAAGCTCTTTATATGTTAGGTAATTTAGCCTTTTGTCACATGAGGGTTGGTTTATAAAAATAAATGTTCTAGTATTCATAGTCTCAGCCCAAGGCACCAGGGGCAAGTCTAGACAGTGGCTACACACAGCTATTTGCCCGGTGAAAACTGCATGGATCTCAGGCACATGGGATAATCTATAAAGATCTAACTTGCTCACGAAAATGTGTAAAGGAAGATAAAGTCTGAAGGCCATCTGGAGACAATTTACTGAGTGCATAGCACATGTCATGACACAGGTGATGGCCGGGTAAATGTGTGGTGGGTGGGGAAGTCAGGGTGAGGTCTGAGGTGGGATTAGTAAGAGTGATGTGTATGTGGGCATCTCGGGGCTAGAACTCTCATGGCAGGGTTTCTTTTCATTTGTATTCAAGGAGAGCCGTTTTACCTCACTGTTTCTTGCTGGTGCATCGAGGACATTTAGTTTCCCATATATCCCTTTTGCTGCCGATGCCTTTCCAGGCTAGCAGAGTGCTTGCATTCAGAAGGATGTTTGTTCAGGTTGATACTACTCTTTAGGCATAAGAGGCAGGTTTGCTTTTGACTACGCTGTGTGGTCCCCCACATGAGACTTTCCCTCATTTTGGGCTCCAGGCTGGCCTAAGGTCTCCATTAAAGCTAAATAGTAAAACTACAATCAAGGTTACCCAATTTTTCTCCTTTGGTTTTTATAAAAAGCAACACTTAAAAACCTTGGAAATTTACTTAACCAATAACAAAAGCCATTGCTCTGTTAATTCCTTCCCGGAGATGGTTCTTTCTTCTCAAATAGGCCAATTTCCAGGCTAGAAATCACCCCAAATCCTCAAATAGTCTTATGTTTTTCATGTGTGATTCCAGCAAATTATTGTTTGCGTGATGCCTTGGTAGGGACTCACTTAGGAACTAGATTTGTTACTGTACTTGCTGACATTTTAGCATGACGTTTTCAGCTGCTTAAATAATTGTAATATTTACCAGAAAAAACAAATCAAAGTAATGAAAGGTACCTGAAATTATTAATATCTCAACATTAAAAATCTTAATTTCCTGCCTGGAACCTGGTGAATGACTCATTTTTAAAGTTATCTCTAGCTACTGGGAGTCTTTGGGGATGTATATAGATGGTTTGCAGATTGGAAAAATCAATGAATATCACAGATTGTCAAGATAGGCAGTGTGATTTTAGAATAATGAGATCAGGTAAAAAGGTCAGATTTCAGACATCCAAATTGTAAGAGGAAAATGAGGACCAGCAAGGGGTAGGTATATTGCTCAATTCCTGTGGATACCATATAAGCATCTCCCCTTATATGTAGGATTTGCTCATACCTACACATTGCCCTTTTTCCCCTTACTGCAGGCTTAGCCAGGCCAAGAAATGGCTTTGCAGGAGGAGAGGACGATGAACTGGGCTCTGAGGGATGAGTACTTCAATTTTTCCCTGGCCATACCCACACTGGCAAAGGCCTGTGACAGCTATTGTTCTTGGTGGCCTAGCACCTAGCTTAGCCAACCCGCAGACAGAGTGGGAAGGCCTTGCAAATGGGATAAACAGAAAAATGCTTACTTGATAAAACGCTACTTATTTCTCCTGATAGAAACTGCTATTATTAGAATCACTTCTTAAGGTCTCATCAGTGTAAAGTTACATTTTAATAGGTTAACTATTCTTTTAACTGGAAGGGATAGTGTAGGATTAGGAAGACAAACATATCAGTGTTAGATCCTCCCTTCCTCTGGATCTGGTCTCATAAGCCCATGTGGATTTTTATTTTTTATTTTTTTTAAGATTTTATTTATTTATTTGACAGAGAGAGATCACAAGTAGGCAGAGCAGCAGGCAGGGAGAGAGAGAGAGAGGGAAGCAGGCTCCCTGCTGAGCAGAGAGCCCAATGCGGGACTCGATCCCAGGACCCTGAGATCATAACCTGAGCCGAAGGCAGCAGCTTAACCCACTGAACCACCCAGGAGCCCCCCATGTGGATTTTTATGCTTACAAGTCTCTGCTTCTGCTATTCTCCTGACTTGGGAAGATATTCTCAGACTGGAGAAGTGTCATAATTTTCCAAGACTCAGATCAAATATAATTTCTATGATTTTCTTAATGCTTCCTCCCAAGTAGAACACCATATATATACACCTGCATGATTCTTTGTAATCAACATAAGCCTCCCCATTTTATACAAAATTTGAGCTATCTTACTGACATCCCTGCAAAAGGATAAAGGAGGATTTGGGGTCAAGGGGAAACAAGGGCAGCAAAACAAATGCCTATCACCTACTCTCGTATAGTTGTTAGAGGAGCACTATAATTTGATCTTAGCTTCCAACAGCTACAGCAAGAATGGAGACCCAATGACTTGTAAGATATTGCTATATCCATAAGACAAAAACAAATGAGGTGTTCTGAGGACATTCTTCCTGAATCTGAGATCTGAGAAAAACTTCTCTGTGAGGTCCTTAGAAAATGGAAATGAGGGCACCTGGGTGGCTCAGTTGGTTAAGTATCTGCCTTCAGCTCAGGTCATGATTCCAGAGTCCTGGGATTGAGCCCCACATTGGGTAGGGGTCTGCTTCTCCCTCTGACCCCACCCCCCAATTCATGCTCTCTCACTTTCTCTCTCAAATATATATATATATATATATGTACATATATATATATATATTTTAATAGTGAAGCCATCTGGTTGTGAACTTTTTTCCTTGGACAGCTTTTTTTTTTTTTTAAGATTTTATTTATTTATTTGACAGACAGAGATTACAAGTAGGCAAGAGAGGCAGGCAGGGAGAGAGAGGAGGAAGCAGGCTCTCCGCAGAGCAGAGAGCCCAATGTGGGGCTCGATCCCAGGACTCTGGGATCATGACCTGAGCTGAAAGCAGAGGCTTTAACCCACTGAGCCACCCAGCACCCCTCTCTCTCAAATATTTAAAAAAATCTTAAAAAAAAAAAGAAAATAGACAGGGATGCAGAGGAAGACTCTCTCAACATTCCTACATTGGGTACATATTTAATTTCATTCAGCAGTGTTTAAAATGTTGCTTGATCTAGGCAGATGAGGAGACATCAACATACAACTGAGTAAAAGCAGGTCTCCTGAGGTAGGAAAACAAGGCCATCGATCATATTATTTTAGTTTTTTATAGATTAAAAAAACCCCTGAATTATGCTTCTGTGTACATGAACAGTAAAATTTAGGATATCTAAAGTAATAGATGGGCTGTTTGTCTTTTAGGCAAACCTCCATAAATTATTTATTGTAAGTTTATTTGATAAGGATTATATGACTAAGAATTCAAGGTTGCTTTTTTTTTTTTTTTCCCCAGCAAGAATCAAGGATGCAGATAACCTGAAGCCAACTGAGGACAGATCTGTATGGTTTGTCAATCAATCTGCCAGAATGTACCTGTATTGTAGCACTTATCACTTTGTTTTATAGACATCGGTGTCCCTGGCATAACTGCGTACTCTTCAAGGGCAGGAACTATTTCTTTTCCGTCTTTGCATCCCTCGCCCTAGCATAATGCCTGAAACACAGCATCTGCATAATAGATTTTGTTGAATTGAATAAATCTCAAAGCTTCCCATTATCATCCAGTGCTGACTGGCAATAAAAGAGCTCTGAGAAGGCAAGGGCAGAGAATATAGGATAGCTAAGCTTTGAAGGAAGGGAAGAGGCAAAGAGGCAGGAGAGATGGGAACTTGGAGTACAGTCTGAGAAAGCAAGTCTAGATGAGAGGTTCCAGTGAGGAGCGGTAAGTGGGGCTTTATATGTAGAGCAGACACCATGGGGGCATCAGCTGATTCAATGAGGAGGCCCAGGAGGGGTTCTGAAAGAACAATTGGGGTGGGAAGTAGTAAATGTTTGTTGTTTCATTACATTTTGAGGTAATTTGTTATATAATAGCAATAGATAACTAATGCAAGGGCAGATCCACCATTTCTAACAGGGACAGCAAGTGTGTACTGGTGGACTTTGGGTAGCACCATATTCACCACTTTGTTCCTCCAGCTCTAGGGGCAACGCAACTTTCTGCAGTTACTAACCTCTAGATAATGAATGCCTCCTTTCCCTCAGCCAGCATTTTTTTTTTTTTAAGATTTTATTTACTTATTTGACAGACAGAGATCACAAGTAGGCAGAGAGGCAGGCAGAGAGAGAGGAGGAGGCAGGCTCTCCGCAGAGCAGAGAGCCCAATGTGGGGCTCTATCCCAGCACCCTGGGATCATGACCTGAGCCGAATGCAGAGGCTTTAACCCACTGAGCCACCCAGGCGCCCCTCAGCCAGCATTTTTAACACCTCCTTCACTCTTTCCCTGTATTAAATCCCTTCTCTCTTAAATATCTGAATGGGGCTGATACATCCACATAACTATTTTTTCCTGAGGAGATACACAGGAGCATCACATTATCTAAACACAGTCATGTCTTTTTAGATGTTAAAAAATGTGATGCAAGTTTTGATTTCTTTCTTCTTCTTTTTCTTTTTAAAAGCAAATAGAGGTTTGCTTCTCTGTAGGTCCTGGTTTCTGGGGGAGGTCAACTTAAAAAAGTAGAGTCATCTGTACCTCCTTCCTGGGTGTAGTTGGTATATATCCCTGCCCTACAGGAAGCAAAGGCAATGCATAAGGGATTGTGTGAAGGACACACAGTGGCTACTTCATTTTCATGTAAGAGTCCATGGAAGTGCAATTGCGGCATGGTCCCTGGAACTAGAATAAAATAACATGGCGTGTGTACGAGGGCAAACTCCTAACTCAGCGGATGAACAGCCATATTGACTCCATTTCCCTTGGAAACAGTAAAACTAGAAAGAAACTTAGTATCAGGCCAGAGCAGCTCTTGATGAGGCTCAAAAGAGAGGTGGCAAACTCATAACTACACAGCAAAAACGAAGTCAGAGGCAGCAAAAGCTGTAGCTTGAAAACAAATGGAGACAAAAAGACTAAAGAGTCCATGTCCACCTCCCCACAGAACACCCAGGGAAGAAAACGAGCTACATTTTTACCCCTGCAAGGGTTGAGGGGAGGAGACATTCAGGGAAACCACCAGCACAAAAGATCTGCTTATCTGAAACAGGAAAAATAAATGAGAGTATGCTTTCGATATATGGCTGACAGCGAGGACAAAGGCAAAACACCAACGTATACTTGGCATTGGAAGAGTGTCTTTTACTGAAGATCTCAAAGCAGTTTGAGTCTATTCATCGACTTGTGAGACAGTTAAATTATTACTTCTTTATTTTTATGTGGGATTTTGTTCTAAAATTTGCTAATTATTTTACAACCCAAGTACATTGGTTATTCTCCCAAATACTTTGATACATGCAATGCAGCCATTCTTGTTTGACACACAAAGAAGTTGGATAGTGTACTGAAGATCAGGGGAGGACAGAAGATCAGAAATGAATATTTAAACACTGAATGGGGGGGGGGTGTCCCTGGGTGGCTCAGTGGGTTAAAGCCTCTGCCTTCAGCTCAGGTCATGATCCCAGGGTCCTGGGATGGAGCCCTGCATTGGGCTCTCTGCTCAGCAGGGAGCCTGCTTCCCTCTTTCTCTCTCTGCCTACTTGTGATCTTTGTCTGTCAAATAAATAAATAAAATCTTAAAAAAAAATAAACACTGAATGGGCAACTCAGACATCTGTGTTTTCTATAGCTAGTTCTTCAGGGCATCTGTGTTGGGCAGAATAATGGTCACCCTAAGTATCCATGTTCTAACCTCTGGAAACTGTAAGTTACCCTACTTGGCAAAAGAGACTTTGCAGATGATTAAGGATCTTGAGATGATTTCATTACCCTTATTATGTGGATGGGCCCAATATAATCACAAAGATCTTTGTAAGGGAAAAAGGAAGGTGGAAGAGTCATAGGAGATGTGATGATGGAAGCAGAGACTGAAGTGATGGGAGGTCATGAACCAAGAGCTGTGGGAGACTTCTGGAAGCTATAAAGAACAAGAAGCGTTTTTTACCCGTACAGCCTCCTGACAACCACTTGGGACTTCTAACTTTCAGAACTGTAAGAAAATAATAACTTTGTATTGTTTAAAAGCCATTAAGTTTGTGACCATTTGTTACAGCAGCAATGGGGGGCTAATACAGTGTCTTTGAGGAATGGAGGTCTGGATAATTCTCTGATACTACAGACCTGAAATTTCATTTTCTGAGTTATTTTGGGTAACACAGTGAAAGAAGATCTTCGGTGGGGGGCAGGAATTACTTGGATATTTACTCACAATAATAATAGGTTTTATGGTTTGAAGGAAGAATAATGGCAATAACCTCAGTGATAGTAGTGGGTAATAGTCATGAAGGCTTAACATGCGCCAAGTGCTGGATCAGGCTTTTGATGTGTCTTCTCTTTTGTTTCTTATAACAGCTCTAGGAGATAATAATTATCCTCATTTTACAAAGGAGGAAACTGAGTCTAAGAAAGTCACACAGTTAGGGAGAGATCTGACATTTGCACAGCAGTTTATCTGACTCCTAATCACTACTTGAAATGGCCATTTTAGAGACATTTTAATTCATCAAAGAGAAAGAATGAGTTGTGTGAAGGCAGGTTGTGGCAGAAAGTCAAGGACAGGCCTCTTTCTGGCATTGAGGAGGTGTGATGAGTCTGCCTCTACCAAGAGGGAGGTGAGGGACTTCTCCTTTCCCTCTTTTCCTTCTAATACTCTAGGCAACCACTTTATAACATACCCACCATCGGAGGGCAACAGTTTCCTCCCACTTTTTTAAAGCCAAGAGTGACACCTTTATTGAAAGCAAGCAAGCATCACAAATGTCTTTCCCACTGGAAGCAACAACATGCGCACAGAGGCTCAGGGGCTTCAGCTTACGTGCGTGGGAGTGGGGGCCTTCAGTGAGCGGTATCTGGAGGACTGGAGACGGGAGGACCACAGTCTTAGTGAGATGTCACTGGAACTAGCATAACCAAGTTTGGTATCAGTTAGAACTGAAATAATTCAAAATGCTATAGGCACTATTGTAAAACCAACATTTCTAATGAGCCCTACTTCACAGGGTGTTTGTGCGAATTGAGTTGATAAGTATAAAGTGCTCTGAACAGTGCCATAAAAACAGCGTAGCTGTGACCTTGCTGCACGCCCCCTGCTGCTACAAGGGCTGCGATGGTCGGCACTGCTTCCATGACTGCTGCACCATCGCTCCCACCACTGCTGCCGTCCAGGTTACATCCCTGCTCTTCCCTGCGCTCTATCACTGCCATGATTACTACTGCATCATCGTTGTGGACACCGCTGTGATTACTACTCTACTCGTGCTCTGAATATTTCTATTATCACAGTTATTCTTACTATTATTACTATTGACTACCTCTGCTACCATCACTCTTGTTTCATATACTACCATTATTGCTATTACTACCACTGTTACAACAACAATTACAATCACTACCACTACTATTAATGTCCAGGCATGGCAAATGCTTCCTTTATAATAAATATGCAACATGGACTTAAGTATCTTTAAAAAGGGGTGGCTAGAGCAAACCTTCAGGTCATCCTGCATTTGCCTGGCAATACTTCCTTATTGGGATCTTTTCTTTGGGCTATTGCCATCCTTTTGCTACTGCTCAGGCTTGGACAAAGTGGCTGTCATTGCCCTGAGCTCTCTGAGGTAGCAACTCTGCTTGCTTCACTAATCCTTGTCAGTGACAAATGCTCCTCAAATCCATTCCCAATGGCCCTTTGAAGTGGACAAACAACTCCACAGGCATGAAATATCATGTTTTATATAGAAGGCACTGTGTCAAATGTCATCAGGAGCTCAGTCACGGGGCTGCCAATTTCTGACCAATTCAGATAGTTTCGGGATAATAATAAGAACTAACATTTATCTAGTGCTTGTCAGGTCTTAACATGTGCTTTTCGACGCACTAACCACAGACTGACTTATTTCTTCACTAAACTTTATGAAGTGATTCCTATTATTAACCACACTTTCCAAATGAGAACACCGAGGCACAGAGAAGTTAAGACACTTGTTCATGATAACACAGAAAGTGGGAGAGCTGAGATCTGAACTCAGACAGTCTAACTCCATGGAAGAAACCCACCACAAACCAACACACTGGCTTCACTATACAAGGAGATCAAGGCCTAGTGAAGACTGCTGCCCATAGTAGTTGCTCAGTAAACGCCAGACCAGTGAATAAATGAATAAACGATGAGTGGGAAGAATGAGAATAACCTAAAATATTTTTTGTGTGAGTGAAGAAAAGAGGAAGCATTTTGCATATTCTAAATCAAAGGGGCAACTCAGTTATTGGTAAAACAGACTCGCAAGGGAGTTACAGAGGTCAAGAAGAAACTGAAGAGGAGGGATGTGTAGATACCTGCTTTGCTAGAGATTGAGCGAATTTGTCACCAGGTTTTCACACTCTAAGGATCTTCCTGTGCTCCCTGGGTCTATTAGTGGCTGGGCAAGAGGAAGGCACTTGAGTAGTGGGAGGTGGGAGGACTTCTGGATACTTGACCTGTCCTTGGACCTGTGTGGGATGACGCATGATGTGGTTCCAACTTGTATGGGATGACGCATGATGTGGTTCCATCCTCTACAACAAATCAGCCCTCCCCTTTTTAAAAAAATTTTTTTATAAACATATAATGTATTTTTATCCCCAGGGGCACATGTCTGTGGATCGCCAGGTTTACACACTTCACAGCACTACCCATAGCACATACCCTCCCCAATGTCCATTACCCCATCCCCCTCTCCCAACCCCCCCACCCAGCAACCCTCAGTTTGTTTTGTGAGATTAAGAGTCACTTATGGTTTGTCTCCCTCCTGATCCCATCTTGTTTCTTTTATTCTTTTCCTACCCCCAACCCCCCATGTTGCATCTCCACTTCCTCATATCAGGGAGATCATATGATAGTTGTTTTTCTCTGATTGACTTATTTCACTAAGCATGGTACCCTCTAGTTCCATCCACATCATCGCAAATGTCAGCCCCTTTTTCTGATGTGGAGAGTGATTTGTTTGCTTCTCTTATATATAAAAATAGAGTGTCAGAGAATTTTAACGCTGAAAAACTCCTTAAAGGTCAACTCCATTTTACTGATTAGGAAAGTGAGTCCCAAGGGGTCAAGTAACTTGACAAGGCCATGGAACTAGAAAGGGGCAAATTGCCCTGATTCTCTAGGCACTAAACCACACCTTTAATTATAGTTTGTTTGTTTGCTCTGATCTGGTGACAGTCCCTTGTGTTGACTTAAATGACTTGGTGTTTTAGGTAAAAAGGTTGGCTTGAACCAGGGCCACAGGCACATTTTGCCTTTCATAACACTGGATATAACAAAGATCTAATTAGCTAATTAATCTACACTGCATTCCCTTGATACAAGGTCATACAACTTTCATTTTTAAGATGGACAAAGTAAGGTAGTTTGCATTTTCCTTCATTTAATATTTAAAACCTCTTTATAAGAAGCAGCAGCCCCAAAGAATTCTATTTGCACTTGTATTAATATCACTTAATTAAAAACATTTTTCAGTATTTTAACAAATAAAACTACCTTAGCTATAATATATGTTGTTCTAGCAGCAAAATTTTGCCTCTTTACATAGTTAACAAATGTGCATATCATAAGATTGTAATAAATTATTTAGAGGGTATTTACTTTTAATTATTATTTTCTCAATAAATTCTAAATTCAATTCCAAAGAAAGTAAGATGACTTAGTTATATACAAATGTTTCACACTGGACTCATTTTGGCTTTCTAACTGACTATATTACTTTATTAAAATTTTCTTTTGCTTTTAATAAGAAAGAAAGGGAGAGACCACTGTGTCATTTAATCGCTCACTCTGTCCTGCCTGCCATGTTAACTTCTTCATAATTGTACTTTATCACAGTTCCTCCTCCTGAATAGAAAATATCAAATCTTCTCTCCAAATCTTCACTCTAATTATTACTCCTATATGATATGAAATGTGATTAAAGTAACTCATGTCTGGAGCCAATTTGATATAGGACAATAAAAATTTCTTATCAAATTCCAATGTGACCTGCATGATTTAGGTACATACATAGTCTGTTACTGATTTTTCCTACTTTGATAATTCAGCACTATTCGTTTGGGTTTTCTCTGGCTTGAATGGAAAAAAATGCTGTTTCTCTTCTTACCATCACCAAACATTTTTATTTATAAGTGACCATTTTGTAGAGCCATATAGATTCTGTAGTATTATAATCCAGTATTATAATTCTAATGCCTGAATTGTGGATGGGCACACACATTTTTGTTGGTTCAGTGGATTATAGTTTAACCTGATTCCAAGATTTTGCCTGTTTCCTTCCTAATATTTCTTTCTTCCATTATTGTATTATTTGATTCTTGTGGGATTAATAGGAATTAGCTCAGAAAATGGAACTCAAGTGTCTGGTTTGAAGTCCCTTTCTTCCTTTGTAGAGCTCACAGCAGAGAAAAATGTAGCTCCAGGAATCTCTTCCTTTTATTTGTGACCTCAATAAGGAGCCACTATTATCTTTCCATTTTATAGATGGAGATATTAAGACAGATTCATCTTGGGCATGCTTGGGGACATGCTTCAGGTTGCACAGTGAATCAAGGCTGCAGTCAAGGGGAGCAAAACATAGGAATGAGAGTTGGTTAAATAAACAAACTCATTGCCACATACACAGTATTAGTTGGCAATGCTAATAACTCAAGGAGAGTGTAAATAAAGTTGTGGGTGATAGAGCATTGGTAGGAATTTAAGGACTTTTAGGAGTGGTTTCTGAGCTTGCAAAGCCACGAATATGGAGGAAGTTGCAACTCTTTCCTACAAAATGTCTCCTGGTACTATTGTCAGACAGTTGGTCTAAACCAGTGTGGCAATTCTTATTTTGTTATGTTTCCCAAAACCCCTTTTGGTATTTTATCTACTGGAGCATTCATTTGAGACAAACAGCTTATGTACTCTTTCTAGCCAAGCAGAAACCGGAATGAATGAGAACATTGCCTAAGAAAATCTGTCCTCCTGATTTCCCACATGAAGCCGGCTGGAGAGTCACTGTTCCCCTGACAGAGCCTTCTGCAGGTTCCACCAATACTTGTCAACTGCCTGGCCTGTCGTGGGGATGGTGGCAGCTGTTGCTTCCACTTCTTCAAAATAAAAACTGCAAATAAGTATATTTAAAAAGTATGTCTACCCTCCTTCATCTTCCCAGCTATTTTCCTGGTGGAATGAAGTTAGTGGTGTAAGTCAGATCTTTTCTGAACTTCACTGAAATCCAGACTTGCCTAGTCAGTGGCTTCACCTATTTATTTTTACTTATCTATATTCTTATTCACATATTTTTCTGAACATCAACTGTATACTAAGGAGTATGCAAAAAGCTCTATATTCTGTCTTAGCCAATTCAGGCTGCTGTAACAAGATACCACATACTGGGTGGCTTAAACTAAAGTTTATTTTTCACATACTTAGAAGCTGGGAGGTTCAAGATCTGTGTCAGCAGACTCAATGTCTGGCGAGGATCTTCTTCCTGGTTTGCAGACACTGCCTCCTCATTGTATCCTCACATGGTAGAGACAGTGAGCCCTAGTTTTTTTCTCTTTTCATAAGGTGTCCTCTGAAGATGACCTTATAAGGTAATCTCATGATGGGTGCTCCACTGTCATGACCTCATGTAAATCTCATTACATCCTAAAAGGCCCACGTCTTAATGTCATCAAACTAGGGGTTAGGATTTCAACATATGGATTTTTTTTGAGACACAAACATGCAGTCCACAACACATGTAGCATGTAATCTTAAACAGCCCTACAAAGTGGCTGTTATTACCCTCAGATGACAATACTAGGTTTAAGGGACTTGCAGAGGTTATCCAGCTGGGTGGCATCCTCAGGTCTGGCTGACTCTAGGTCCTATGTTTCTAGTCCGGATGCTCCATGCCCCCAGCAGGGGACTTTATGTAATAGTCTATACTCTTGCAGAGGTGAACCTCTTCAGTGGTCTTTGCAGATGAATCACCCTGAAGATGAGTTCTTAAAGGACCACTGGCACTTAGAGTTTTTGTATACTTCCTATGGAAAGGTGGCAGTGACTTAGGCTTTCTGTGGGCTCAATTTTCATGTGCATAATTTGGCTTCAGTGAGGACTGATCTAGCCAGACTTCCTGGTTTGCATATGCACATGTGTGTGTGTGTACGTATGTGTGTGTGCATGTGTGTGTTCTCTGCCTTGGAGAGTCAGCAATTATTGATGATAAGAGTTTCCCTCGTCTTTTTGTTTTGTTTTTAAAATTTTTTAATTTTTAAAAAGATTTTATTTATTTATTTGAGAGAGAGAGAGAGAGAGAGAGAGTGTGAGCACAAGATGGGGGAGGGTCAGAGGGAGAAGCAGACTCCCCATTGAGCAGGGAGCCCAATGCAGGACTTGATCCTGGGACTCTGGAATCATGACCTGAGCCAAAGATAGTCGCCTAACTGACTGAGCCACCCAGGTGCCCCCCTCATCTTCTTTTTAGAGACTTCTTAGTATTCTTTTATTTGAAGGTCAAATTGAGTATGGTAGTTCTCCCAGGGATACTTTGCTCTTGATTCAGCAAAGATGAGTGAAATAATTTAGAAAACAATGGGAAAAACTATCAGTACTAATCTCCAAACACCTATACACATGCACCCAAAGATTATATACAACAGAGATGGAGATGCGTTTTTAGAGCACAAATTATCTGAACCAAGGCCGACTGACAGTTCCTTGTTGGCACTGATCAGACTTACTTCTGAGCTTTTAATTGTGCATATGAGCCTCAAGGTCATTCCCTCTGGCTCTGGCTAAATTCTCTCCTTCATCTGTACAGTCTCTCTGCTTCCCAGGCAAGTCTTGCTTGAAGGTGGAAGGCTTTCTCTCAGTAGTTCCACGATTCCTGCCTGAAATACAGGCTACCTAGTGCTCTGATTTTACTTCTCCTGGTTTACATACTCTCCATTTGCAGTGACACTTCACTTCTTTACTCACTGAGCTAGAGCAGTGGCTGGGCTTGCTTTCTCTTAAGGCTTTGGAGCTTGCATGGTGGAAGGATCCATCCTGAGAGGCTCTTTACCCCAGTTCAGCTTCCTGCCAGTGTAAGCCAAGCCTACTTTTCTTCTGGCTTCAAAACTTTTCATCCCCTGCTGTATTTCTTACTATGTTCCTACTTCAGTCCTAAGGTGTATCTCTTATGCTCATTTACAGAGCTGGGATTATTGAAAGAACTCTGCCATGTTACCAATCACTCCATTTCCCTAGTTACTCTTGGGGATTCACCCAACCAGAAGAACAGGTAACAAAAGAAAAATGTCTCACAAATACAATGGCAATAATAAAAATACAAGAGAAAGAGTATTCATTTTCTGTATGTCTTTCTCATATTAGAGATATGAGACATAAGATATAAGATAGGAACATTACAGTATAATGAGTTTTTTGGAAAGCATATATATTTTTCCCCCCATAGGATGTCCCCCATTCTGGGCATCAGTCTCACATTTATGGAAATCTCATAATGATCTGTACCAGTTATGATGCTTTGGGTTGCAAGTAACTGAGAACAACTCTGACTCTAACACAAAAAAGGGGCACACTGGGGGTTGGGAGATCATGTTTGGAAAATGAACAAGAACCAGAGTCAAGAAACAAGAGAATCTGGTCATGCTGCTGCTGTGAGTACCTTTTTTTTTTTTTTTTTTAAAGATTTTATTTATTTATTTGACACAGGGAGAGAGATCACAAGTAGGCAGAGAGGCAGGCAGAGAGAGGAAGAAGCAGGCTCCCTGCTGAGCAGAGAGCCTGATGCAGGGCTCGATCCCAGGACCCTGAGATCATGACCTGAGCTGAAGGCAGAGGCTTAACCCAATGAGCCACCCAGGCACTCCTGCTGTGAGTACCTTTAACCAACCCTTTACCTTTGCTTCACTTGCTCAAAATTCAGGTGAGTGAAAGCACCTGACAGACTGAGCCTTGATTATGAGCTAGCATTGCCTACTAGGGATTGGGAAAAGGAAGGATTCAGTCTCTGTAGCTTCCTCTGTGGCAGCTTGTGGGAACCCTCTAAGACCATGCTCAGGGAGGTAGGTATTCCTTAAAACCAGGAAAGGGGCAGGTTGGATGTTAGAGTGGCATTAAAAAAAAACCCACAGGGGGCACCTAGGTGGCTCAGTCAGTTAAACGACCGACTCTTGGTTTCAACTCAGGTCATGATCTCTGGGTTGTGGGATCAAGCTCTACACCCAGTGGAGAGTCAAGCATGCTTGAGATTCTCTCTCCCTCTGTGCCTCCCCCACTCTTGTGCACATGCTCTTTTTTTTCTCTCTCCCTCTCTCTCAAATAAGTAAATCTTAAAAAAAACCCACAAAAAACCATAAAAAAGATAAAGAAGACAAAGGACTACAATGGAAAAAAACATCCAGTGACCAGTTTAGTGTGTTTCCTCAGCACCATTTTTAAAAAATATCAATTAGTATTCTTAACAGCGTTCTGAATCTCTAGAGCCCTCCCTTTTGTTCTCTTTCTTAAATACACACTTTTTAGCTTAGCAATTGCCTTAATATCGTCAACATTTTATACTGAGACTATATAGTCACTGCTAAAGTGTATAGTCAGAATTGGATTCAGAAGATTGATGTCCTCTTCAGGCTGCAGACCATCTGATTACTGGATCTCCTCTGGGCAATGAAGCTGCCTCCTTTTTCTCCTCTCTCGACCGTCAAGCTTGCACCACAGTAATAATATTTAATAAGAGTAGCACTAAAACTATGTCATTGCTTCTCTGATGGTCAGAGTGGAACGCAGCTCCAAATAAAACAGGAGAGACTGTCATACGGATAATACAGTTGTTTTAGTTCTTTCACCTTGAGAAAGGATGAGGTAGCCTGAATGTTGATTGATGCTTGTCTCTCACAGCCTGCTGGAATAATACATTGGGTGTTTGGGTGAAATTGTGAGGTGCACTTGATCATGTATTAAACATTTGTGAGCTATTTGCTGCACCACTACTGACTGGATCTTGAAAAACAGCCTTGCTAGTTCAGGATAAAGGAAATAAAGCCTTTGTATTTTTGTCTGCTCTACCTGAATCAAGCGACTCTTTCTGAGACTATCTAAACACTCTGCCACATTTATCTGCCTTTTTCACATATTCCAGAATAAATAATGGAGAATATGTAATACAGGGGAATCTCATTTAAAGGAAACGTCTATGTATAGAAATCTGGATTTACAAAACAGAAAAATTGTGGTGAGCTTATTCACATTAGAAAATAATTTTCCAAAAGAAGGCACGTTCCTTCTACCAAGAAAAAAAAAAAAATCTTCCTTTTGGTTTTACAAAAGGATTCACATTAGGATTTCTTTAAATACCATAGTCCCTTATTGGATTAAGATTGTGGCCCAGACTCTCTTTCAGAAATACATCTATTTTGAAAACAAGCCACATTTTATGTCACCCAATTTTATAACTGAAGAGTTGGGAATGATCCAGAAAAAAAGAAAAACAATGGAAACTTTGTGTAGTTGTAGAGAGGATCTAGGATACCTGATTCTCATTTCCTTACTCTCCTAGAAAGAGGAGAGTTTCCATGAAAATAAAAACCGGGACCTTTCTTTCAAAAAACCTGGAACATTCCTGCATTAAGTCATGACATAAAGGTAAGGTCATTCTATTAGTAACGGTGACATTTTCAAACTACGTTGTGAATAAGATATCACATTGATGGTTCAGATTTTCTGCTTTGGAAAAGAGAATTTTAAAAAGAGAATTTTAACAAGTATGATTTCTAAAAATAAAATACATTCCAAGGAAATACTGTCTTCAGATATAATAGTTTGTAACTTAGGGAAAAACATTTCACTGTAACCTTTCTGGGCCTTAGTTTCCTCTCCCACAAAATAAAATTTTTAAAAATTGATATATACTTGGGACGCCTGGGTGGCTCAGTTGGTTGGGCGGCTGCCTTCGGCTTGGGTCATGATCCCAGCATCCTGGGATCGAGTCCCACATCGGGCTCCTTGCTCGGCGGGGAGCCTGCTTCTCCCTCTGCCTCTGCCTGCCACTCTGTCTGCCTGTGCTCGCTCGCTCTCTCTCCCTCTCTGACAGGTAAACTAAAAAAAAAATTGATATATACTTGACATATAACATTATATTAGTTTTGGATGTACGACATAATGATTTGATATTTGTATATATTGTGAAGTGATCACCCCAGCAAGTCTAGTTAACATCCAAAATGAAGGTTTTTCACTAGATTATCTCAGAGGCTTTTTATAGCTCCCAAATCTGCTACTTAGTTCTTTGTAAGAGTAACATAAATCCTATGATTCTAAGATTCTATTCCCTTTCCTTTGCTTAATTCAAATCCACATTAAATCACTGATCAATCTATATTATGCTTTATCTCTAATCTTATAAATATACTTATTTAGGTTTTTGTTTTAAAGATTTTTCCCATTTCTTTGAGAGACAGAAAGATAGAGATCACAGAGGGAGAAGCAGACTCACCACTGACTGAGAGGAGAGCCTAATGCAGGGCTCCATCCCAGGACCCTGAGATCATGACCTGAGCCAAAAGCAGCTGCCTAACTGACTAAGCCACCCAGGTGCCCCACTTATTTAGTGTTTTTAAAGTCTGTGTCCAGACTTATAGCTAGTTGAGGTCTGAAGCATAGTGCAAAAGAATTTTAGGAGTACTCAGGTACTGTTCTTTTTTTCTTTTAATGAGGAACAAAATCTTAGATTTTTTTTTTTTTTTTTGAGAGAGAGAGACTCGAGTGTGCGTGCATGAGATGGGGAGGGGCAGATGGAGGGAGAGAGAATCTGAAGTTGGCTTCATGCCTACCATGGAGCCCCATGTGGGACTAGATCTTGACCCTGAGATGATGACCTGAATGGAAATTGAGTCAGAGGCTTAACCAACTGATCTACCCAGGCACCCCAAAATCTTATATTCTGACACAGCGAAGGTCAAAAAGAGTAAAAATGTAAGAGCCAATGAGCAGAAATTCCCCTCTGGTAAAAGTCTTATAGCCGTTTTGGTTCATCATTGCCATGAATAAACCCTGGGTGTGGTGTGTTAAGGTTAAGATCACCTAGTTAAGTGGGATAATGAAACATGGGCATGGAAGCTAAGCCTTTAGAGAACTGCTGCTCATGACAGCCACGTGGTGGTCAGCTCTGAATCCTGAAGATCAATTTTAGGCAAGTAACATGAATATAGGCTATTCCACATAGCTTTGAGCAATGACCCTGATGCTAACCACCCAGACTTGGGCCAAACTTCACAGGTTAAGGGCACAGTCCTGCACAAGACAGTACACACCACCCAGTCTAGGGGGCGGGGGTCCCAGGCCATGCTGACTTATGCCCAACTGGCTACAAATCTGGGGGTTCCCTCTGATTTGGGATAATCTGCTAGAATGACTCACAGAACACAGGAAAGTGGCATGACAATTACCATTATATTACAGCAAAGAGGTCAGACCAATCAGAACCAGACAAAAGAGACTCAAAGCATGAGGTGTCCTTTCCCGGTGAAGTCAGGATGCATCAATCTCTCAGCAATTAGATGTGTAAGAATACACACAGAGTACTACCAGCCAGGAAAGCTCACCCAAGATCTAGCCTGTATCGAGCTTTTGTCTTGGGGCTTCATTACCCAGGCACGAATGACACTTCTATGACTCCGGAAATTCCAAGAACTCAGGCTCCCTTCCAGAAACTCAGGACAAAGGCCATTCAAATTTTTGGGTTCTAGAACACCTTGCTTTTGTTCTGTAGTCTTCGTTCGGAGTACAAGCGGCTAGTTCTTTCTCTGACAGGAGCTTCGGGGGGGTGGGTGAGGTCATTAACTGGGTTACAGGCTGAGTAGCAGACCGGTACGCAGCACGGGCCATCTGGAGTTGCTGCGTCCTCGCACAGTAGCAGAGGCTGGATTGGTGCCCTGGGAGCCCGCGCCCGGAGGCCCTGCTTCCCTGCCTCCCGCGGGCCAGACACCCTCGGCCTCGCAGTTCGCGGACGCGCCACACTCCTGGCGGTGCCGCCCCTGCACCTCCGGTGGGCCTCGGCACAACCCGCACACCCAAACGAGCCCCCGGGGTGAGCCCCGGCAGCACTGCGGCTCTGACAGGGATGGGGGGGTGCGCTGAGTGGGGACGTGTCCGTCAGCGCTGGGGTTTACCTGAAAGGCGGCAGGACCCCCAATCCGTCCTGACCGTCTACAGGAAGTAAGAACAAGCCTCCGGCAATTGGTGTGTTTCTCATCCTGGGATCCTCGGGGCAGCTCCGGACAGCTCCCGAGATCTCGCGAGATCGGCCCACCTGTAGGCGATGGCCGCGTCCCGGGCCTGCTTTCTGCGGGCGTTTTAGACGCCCCTCTCGGTCACCGTGTCCGAGCCCATCCTCTACCCGCCCCAGTGTTTGGACTTAGCCTTACTTCTCCGCTCTGCACCTAGCCTAAGCCAGGTGAACGCCCCAAAGGCCTCCGCCATGTCCTGCTTCCCTTCCTGGGAAACCTTTCATTTTATCTACCAGACCAGGCCCGGGAGCATCACCAATGGTGTTCGCAAGAGAACATTCCCTGGCTGAGGGGCTTGGGTGAGGAGGCCAGCTGCCCCGCTGCAGAGTGCTGGCACTCGGACTGCGTCTGAGAGAGAGAGAGAGACAGAGCGAGCGAGCACAATGCCCTGAGGCTGTACTTGGTGGAAAGGCTCCAGGGACAACTTTCGGGCCTCCAGCTGCTGCACACGCCCTGCCGGAGGGCCGCGTGCCCCTAGGGCGCTGGAACGGAGCGTTTTGCTGCAGCCTCGTACCTTGGCAGACATCAGATTGGCACCACAGGAGCCCGCGCTCGGGGCCCCTGAAGTAAAGGAGCTTGAACTGCTTGGCTTCATCCTGGCTCCACCACTTACTTGCTTGATGATCAGAGGCAAGTTACTTTTCTAAGCTTCAATGTCTTCATTGGCAAAATGATAGTTTACCGTGATGAAATGTTAATAATACCTGTAATGAGTTGGGCATAGTTCAGAGAAGCTCAGGGTTTGTCACGAGCGATTGCTTTTGGAATTGCAGAATAGCCATCAAATATTACTAAATGTTTATTTGTGAAAGGTAGTATACCCTAAATATCTCCAGGTCGGTGGTTTTATCAGATTTTTAGAAGTCAATACCTTTGTTAAAAAGAAATCTTTCACGAAATCCTAATCAGGAAAGCAGGTGCCATGGGCTACCCTTTTATCTCCAGGGTATGGAGCCATGTTTCACGAGGTCGTTTGAAAACTGGTCTACACCTCCGCTAGTGTCCCTGTGCCCCAGCCTCCTTCCAGCCAACTCCTTTAACAGGGTCAACAGAAGCATCTCTGTACAGTGCCCAAGTCACATAATTTCCTTACTTCAGTTTCTGCATTAAGCAAAATGGAGAGGATAAGGCTACCTTTGTTGTGGCAGTGAATTTGATAGTGTCTGTAAACTATTTTGAGTCTTTGTAGATGAGCTTTAGGGACAGAGGTCCTTGCTATCTCTAATTTTTAGGTTGCTTTTAAAAATACGGTTTTCTGAACATACTACTTAAAAATGGGTCAAACCCTTATTCCGTGTAATCTTAAGATAGGGTGGAAGCAATGACTTAGTTATCAGGGAAAAAAAATGTGCTCTGTTTAATTGAAAAGAGGGAGTTTTGAATTAGAGTTATTCAGAAAGTGTCCAGAAACCAGCAGAGAGAAGGATATGTGGCAGCATCTGTAGAAAGCTATTTATGCAGCTGGGTTATAACTGGGTCATTCTAGTCCTTCTGGTAATTTAATGTTTTTTGCTGAGACCTGAGACAGATCCTTACTAGGGTCCCTGTCCCAGTAGGACTAGTTTCATAGCTAGGCCTAATGTAGTCATTCTGCGCTGCAATAATGGGAGGTGAGAAGGTACGGCTGTTAGCAGCATGGGCTCTGCTGTTAGTCTTGAGTTTGGTCCTGTTTCCATCATACTACCAGAGGAAAGTGTAATTTATTTAAACATTTTAAGAAAGGAAATAATAACACCTATTTTAAAGGTTTGCTGTAAAGATTACATGAGATAATACATGGAAAGAGCAATTCCTGATTCATAGTAAATGATAATTAGATAGCTATTTTAAATGTCATCTGAATTTTTTATTATTTTTAAGCCTTTTTTTTTATTGAGGTATAACTGATATAACACTATATTAGTTTTATGTGTACAATGTAATAAGTTGATATTTGTATATATTGCAAATGATCCATTTTACATCTAAAATGTAAGTCAAGTTAACATCGATTGCCATGCGTAGTTAAAAAATTTTTTTTCTCGCAATGAGGATTTTCAGGATCTGCTATCCATATTTCATTTCAGATCCATATTGCAACTATGCAGTTTCGTATTATTAACTGTAGTCACCATGCTATACATTACATTCCCATGTCTACTCATTTTATAATCGGAAATTTGTACCTTTTAACCCTCTTCACCCCATTTCTCCCCTTCACCCCACTCCAGGCAACCATAATCTCTTCTCTGTATCCATGAACTTGGTTCCACATGTAAGTGAGGTCATATGGTACTTATCTTTCTCTGCTTGGCTTATTTCACTTAGCATAATGCCTTCCAAGTCCATCCATATTGTCTCAAATGGCAAGATTTTGTTCTTTTAAAAGATTAGTACCGCACACATACACACACACTACATCTTTATTCATTCATCCATAGATGGACACGTAGGTTGTTTCCATGTTTTGGCTATTGTGAATAATGCTGCCGTGAATGTGGGGGATCTTTTTTGAATTTGTGTTTTCATTTTCTTTGGGTAAAATCCCAGAGGTGGAATTGCTGGGTAATGTGGTAATTCTATTTTTATTTTTTTGAGGAACCTTCATATGGCTTTCCATAGTGGCCGCATCAATTTACATTCCTACCAATAGAACACAAAGGTTCCCTTTTCTCCACATCCTTACCAACACTTGCTATTTCTTGTCTTTTTGATAGAAACCATTCTGAGCGGTAGAAGTGATACCCTATTATGGTTTTGATTTGCATTTCCCTTATGATTAGTGATGTTTAGCATATTTTCATGTGCCTGCTGGTCTACCCGTGTATCTTTGGGAAAATGTCTATTCAGATCCTCCGCCCATTTTTTAATTGGATTATTTGTTCTTTTTTTTTTGATATTGAGTTATATGAGTTCTTTATATATTTTGGAAAATCACCCCTTGTTAGATATATGATTTGTGAATATTTTCTCTAATTTGGTAGATTGCCTTTTCATTTTGTTGATGGTTTCCTTTGCTGTGCAGAAGCTTTTTAGTTTGATGTAGTCCAACAAATTTTTGTGTTTGTTGCCATTACTTTTGGTGTCAGATCCAAAAAATCATCACCAAGACCAGTGTCAAAGAGCTTACTACCAATGTTTTCTACTAGAAGTTTTATGGTTTCAAGTCTTACATTCCAATATTTAATCTATTTTGAGTTGATTTTTATTTATGGTTTAGATAGTGGTCTAGTTGCATCCTATTGCATTTGTCTCTCCAATTTTCCCAATACCATTTTATAAAGAGGCTGTCCTTTTCCATTGTATATTCTTGGCTTTATTGTAAATTAATTGGCCGTATATGTGTGGGTTAATTTCTGAGCTGTTTTCTGTTCCATTGAGCTATGTGTCTGTTTTTATGCTAACAGCATCCTATTATGATTGCTATAACATTGAAATGTAGTTTGAAATCAGGAAACTTGATGCTGACTAGTGTTAATTATAACTTTGTTATTATAGATAATAAATATCTGTCCATCTATATCTTTGACCCTAGTCTAAAATTCTACGTTTTATAATCATCAAGAAGCTAAAACTTGGGAGGTATTGCCCTTCTACAACTGGAAAGCCTGACGTGATGAGAGATTTTGGTTTGCTGAAAGGTATTCTGAGAGTCCTTATTATTTAAGTCTTCCATTTTCTGGGCTCTTGCAATTATGAGCTTTCATGTGGGGAACAGAGCTCCTTATGTTCCCCTGTAAAATGAAGTGACCACTTACAATATTAATCCCCATTTCAATATCTTTGGGTAGTATTAGCTTTTATCTCTGCTCATCAACATTTTTTGAAACAGTCTCTTGCTGATTGCCTCAAGTTCTTAACTTCATACAAATGGCTATCAGAACATGAAAAAATGTTCATCATCACTAGCCATCAGGGAGATTCAAATTAAAGCCACATTGAGATACCACCTTACACCAGTTAGAATGGCCAAAATTAGCAAGACAGGAAACAACGTGTGTTGGAGAGGATGTGGAGAAAGGGGAACCCTCTTACACTGTTGGTGGGAATGCAAGTTGGTGCATCCATTTTGGAGAACAGTGTGGAGATTACTCAAGGAATTAAAAATAGAGCTTCCCTGTGATCCTGCAATTACACTACTGGGTATTTACCCCAAAGATACAGATGTAGTGAAAAGAAGGGCCATCTGTACCCTAGTGTTTATAGCAGCAATGGCCACGGTCGCCAAACTGTGGAAAGAACCAAGATCCCCTTCCACGGACGAATGGATAAGGAAGATGTGGTCCATATACACTATGGAGTATTATGCCTCCATCAGAAAGGATGAATACCCAACTTTTGTAGCAACATGGATGGGACTAGAAGAGATTATGCTGAGTGAAGTAAGTCAAGCAGAGAGAGTCAATTATCATATGGTTTCACTTATTTGTGGAGCCTAACAAATAACATGGAGGACATGGGGAGATGTAGAGGAGAAGGGATTTGAGGGAAATTGGGAGGTGAGGTGAACCATGAGAGACTATGGACTCTGAAAAACAACCTGAGGGATTTTGAAGGGGCGAGGTGGGGGGAGCCAGGTGGTGGGTATTAAGGAGGGCGGCACGTATTGCATGGAGCACTGGGTGTGGTGCAAAAACAATGAATACTGTTATGCTGAAAAGAAAAAAAGTTCTTAACTTCAGACAATACAATAAAATGACAAGGAAGACTAGTTGCAAAGTAAAATTGTACATCATCATATAAAGGATGCAGGATTTCATGAGGTGACTAAATTAATATTGGGTAACTGTTGAGTCAGTCATTAATTCAACAAATATTTTTTGGACACCTTCCATGTAGTAGGTACTAGGTATCGGACCCTAGCCCTGAATAAAAGAGATTGAAATCCCAGTCCTCATGGACCTGACACCAAATTTACACAGAGCCAATGACAAATGGATCTGGCAGAGTTGAATCAGTCAACAACCAGAAGAGGAAATTGTTAGGGTCCGTGATCAAAGGAACGAGACTGATGCAAAGCGAAAGTCAAGCAAAGCTTTATTTCGCGCCAAGCATCGAAAATCAAACTGACCAGTCGGGGCCGTCTCTTATGAAGAGGCAATGATGACGACCCCGACAAGGCCACTCCCAAGAAGGCTGCTCCCCAGACGAGGCCACTCCGGACGAGGCCGCTCTGGATGAGGCCGCTCCCCGGAATGACACCACTCCGACAAGGCCACTCTGGACAACACAAAGACCACGGTGCTGTGGCTTGGGGCAGCGAGGCTGCTCCTGGAGGTGCCACTGCTGACGACTTATGATGACCAGGACGACCACGATGCTCCCAACGACCATGACGATGCTGCTCCCGACGACTATTACTCCGACGAGTACCCTAACGGCTATCCTAATAGCTATCCTAAGAGCTATCCCAACGGCTATTCTAATGGCTATCCTAACGGCTATCCCGATGGCTATCCTAACAGCTATCCCAATGGCTATTCTAATGGCGGCTACTCCTACTACTCTCCCCCCTCCCAGCCTCACAGACTAACCTTTATAGAGGTGGTTGAGCCCCGCCCACACACAGGTGGCCAATGAGATTTCAACTCACCATAGTAAATATATGCACACCCCACTGATTGGATGTCTCCATCCGGTTGGCCCGCCCCTGTATCCAGGGTTTGCAAGTAAGTTCCTCTGGGAGGGGCGGGGTCAACCCAAGCCCACAACCAAACGGCTCCCTCTGGCCAACCAAGCCCTTACAGAAATCAACAAAGATAATGACATGATAGACACTTTTGGTAATTTTAAGACATGTCCACAAATTCTTTGACACCCCCTTCATGAAAGGCAGACCTTAATTCCTCTCTTCTTGAAAATAGGCTGGCTTTAGAGGTTTGCTTCTAAGGAATAGAAGTATATGACAGAACAGTGATTCTGTGTGACTTCCCAGCTTAGGTCATAGAGACTGATATGGCTTCAGCCTTCTCTCTCAGGGGCCCTGAGGTGCCTTGTGTAAAATCGAGCCTCCTGAAGCCATTATGTCAGATAGACCATGTGGTGAGACCAGTGAGAGAGAGGAAGAAGCCCGAGGAGTCCTTGCTGTTTTGGCTTTCAGCTGAGTCTTCCCAGACCAGGTGCCAGACGTATGACTGGCAGGCTGGCAGCTGATCCTAGCCCCCAGTCTTTGACTGCTCCAGCTGATGACAAGTGGAGAAGTGACAAGCTGTCCCCACTGTGCCTTGCTCAGATTGCTTATTAAGAAGTCAACCATTTAAGTTTGGTACTGAGCTGCTTCTAGATAGAAGAGAGAATTTTTGCCGAATGTGGAATTTAGCGGAGGGAGAATGTATTAACAAGGTAGGTGTTGTTATTTTAAGCCACTAAATTTTGGGGGTGATCTGTTACATAGCCATAATAACTAGAAAAATGACTCAAAACAATGATATGAATATCAAAGGAAAATAGAGGCCCCTGAGAAAACTGAAGAAAGCTTTGAATATTTTTATAAAAATAACCCTCTATGATCATTCTGTAAAAGTCAAAGGGGAAGTGATGGATCTTAAATTGTGTTGTCATTCAGTTCTTTTTTGAGGGAACACACATGAAAAAAACTCCTCCACATTAAGATTTAGTGTTTAAGGATGTTTAGAACCTATATTCTGTTAAATATAAATATAATAAACATATTCTCTCAATGCATACTTCCATTTTTCTAAACAAAGTCCCAATCAAACCCTCCCTGCTCACCATGGCTTATTCCTCAAATTTGGTGTTTACATTAAGTGTCAAGCAGTCTTTTCTCATTTACCTATTTTTCTCAGGGTGTTCTATAGCAGTGACAGGAAGGGCAATGGGAGTAATGAGGCATTCGATTTGTTACGATTTTTAGGTAGTGGCTTTCCTTCAATGTGCTCTCAGAAAGTATGGAGCACTTTCTTATAATCAACCTGAAACATAAACAGCGAATCACTTAATAGGAGGAAGAGTACATCTAGAGTCACTGGTATATATAGTTGTTGTAAAGAAGTGATGGTCTTATTAGAAAGTGCCATAGAACTAAACCAGTTCGTCTTGAAGTTTCCTAAAACAAAGGCTTTCTGGTTGGATGGTCTTCCAATTGGTTACAAAGGCCTTGTCTCACATCAGACTGTAACAACATAATCCATGGTTCATTAGGAAAAGCTTTCACTTTGAAAACCAAGAATGCGGGAGTATCTCATGCCACACAGAGGGTGCCACACAGAGAATAAGGGGTCAGCCATTTAAATTTTGGTACTGAAACTGCTTCAAGTTTTTGTTCAGCAATCGGGATCCCTTAGGAAGAACCTGGCATTTTCGTATTGATTGCCTTCTGCACTAATGTAGTTAGGTAGAAGAGAGAATTTTTGCAGAATATGGAATTTAGCAGAGGGAGCATGTGTTAGACTGGTTGTGTTTCCTTGCCTCTGGGCGTGGTTTGCTCCTTGAAGGTTAGAGCCAAGGGGATTCTTTATCTTCCAACATTTTCATTTAGGGCAATCAAACACCACAATTTGCAGTCTTCAGCTTTAGGGAATCTCAGACTTCAATAAAGAGGATGGTATTTTATTATCTCCTCGGGTTGTTTTCAGAACTTTGAAAAAAATCACACAAACACTTCTACTGACTGGACGACTATAACAGGGCAGAACAACCACTCGAGTCTAGTTTCACTTAGGAAAGCAATTTTCATTGTTCAAGACACTTGTAGTAAGGATACGGCTACAAGGGAGGTTTTGGATTTCTTAGAAACCTCTTCTTTAAGTAGCAAGCACTTCCATTTTATTGAGTGCACAGGGAGGGGAAGTAGCAAGTCAGAAGAATTGTTCCCAGTACACAAATGGTGGGTTTCAGAACTTTGTTTTTCAAGCTGTTATTGGCCAGGACAGACCTGATCTATCCACTGTGAGATTTTTTTCCCCTTCAAAAATAAATCTACCTCTGAAATCTTGAAGGGGTAAATGTAGGGAATCTGCTGTGATGCCTAAATGTGGAGTCAAAGGTGTCTGTCCCAGCCATAGCCCTCTGGATGCAACATGCCTATACTTGAGCCACTCAGCCTCTTGAATCGGAGTCAGGGGCAAGTAATAACTTCCTTGGGATCGGAGGTGTACATGAAGTAGCTTCTGTAATGGCCTTGGATTGTTCCTGGCATATAGCAGATGTTCCATGATATTAATTAGCAAACTACATTCTCTGAGACTTACCTTTCTTATCTTTATTATCACTTCACGAGGTTGAGGGGATCAGATGTGTGCGAAAGGGAAACTGTGATACAAGAGACAAATATAAGGCATGTAGCTCTTCACTTCCATCTAGGAAGGAAGAAGGGTATCAGTAAAGGACATGGAGAGGGTGCCTAAATGAGCAGTCTTTCAGGTAGTCTATACAGTAACCAGGAGCTAGATCTCTGAAAGAGTCAGTCATCAGCCTCTTAGGACTTGGGCTCAAGGACTAATGTTCCCACCACAAATGTGGGTCCTACCTTTTACCATTATTATTATTTTTTCTACCTTTTACCTTTAAAGCATAAGGGAACATTACTGTCCTTCTTGAGAAGTAGGCTTATCATTCTTGAGACTGTGACGGGTCTTCACGGTCTTCATATGAAGACCTGGCCAGAGGTCAGGTGCAGTCCTGGGGCAGTCCAGCCGCATTTAGTGAACCCCAAGCTGGCCAGCACATTTTTGCCCAGGGGCTGGTAAGAGCAGCGAGACTAAGATGCTGAGCAGGGAATGTTCCAGGAGACCCGGGTGGGAAAACGCCGAGTCACAAGTCAGGTACAACTGAAATGCTTCTTCACTTGGCAATATGGCTTTTCCAAACTGGACCCTACTCTGACCTGATGCACGCTTACGTGATTAGTTGATGTGGGTTGAGTACTGTCGTGCAGTAGAGGGACAATAAAGAGGAGGAAATTCAACGTCAACCAACTGGGGAAAGAAAGAATTTAAGTTATTAAAATTAGGTTTGTGCCCAATCTTGGAGGCAATTTGCTTGTAGTATCTAAAGAAATAGACATGAAACTGTCTTAGCTTTGAGTCCTCTCTCTGTCTCTGTCTTCAGCCCTCTGTCTCTTTGGCTGTGATTCTGTCTCAGGCTATGTTTCTCCCTCCCTGTCTCATTGCCCCTCTCTGTTCCCTTTCTCCTTTCTGTCTCCTATTCTCTTTTTCTGTCTCTGTCTCTCTCTCTTAGAAAGGAGGCTTTCTTTCTTGCTCCTTTTTATTAGATACAGAAGATAAGTAAATAAAAGCAATCTACCTCCATTGCCTAAATAAGAGTCATTGGATCCCAACGCTGTCTCATCACAGGCAGAGATACAGCGGGATATTCAGAGTGCTTTCATTTAGAGTGGCCGTTAGGCAGTCTTCACAGAAACTAGTCCAGGAAAAATGCAGAGCAGGAAGGATTATCCTCATGTTTTAAATAGGTAGGTCTTAGAGAAGCTGGAAACTTGTCCAAGGTTAGCTGGGCTGTGAGCCCGAGGTCGAGGTGGGGTTGGAGCATATGCTTCCACCAGAGGGGCCTCGCCCTCCACCACAGAGATGAATTCTGATCAGTACCAAGATGTTCAAACCTAGGTGTGTCTGGTATGGTCTGAAATATGAGAGCTGAGTCTGGGTTTAGGTTCAGTACGGAGGGTGCTGTGTACTCTGCCTTCCAGCCATTTTTACTTAGGTGTAAAGTTAATGATAAAGAACACCAACGGGTGATTTGCAGATATTGAACCACCCCTGCGGCCTAGGGATAAATCCGACTTGATCATGGTGAATGATCTTTTTTTTTTTTTTCAAGATTTTATTTATTTATTTGATAGACGGAGATCACAAGTAGGCAGAGAGGCAGGCAGAGAGAGAAGAGGAAGCAGGCTCCCTGTGGAGCAGAGAGCCCGATGCAGGGCTCTATCCCAGGACCCTGAGATCATGACCTGAGCCGAAGGCAGAGGCCTAACCCACTGAGCCACCTAGGCGCCCCTGAATGATCCTTTTAATGCACTGTTGGATTCAGTTAGCTAATATCATGTTGAGAGTTTTTATATCCAAGTTTACCGGGGATATTGGTCTCTAATTCTCTTTTTAGTGGGATCTTGGGTTTTGAAATCAAGGTAATGCTGACATCATAGAGTGAGTTTGGAAGTTTGTCTTCAATTTCTATTTTGTGGAACAGCTTCAGCAGAATAGGTGTTAATTCTTCTTTAAATGTTTGGGAGAATTCCTCTAGGAGCCATCTGGCCCTGGATTCTTGTTTGCTGGATATTTTTGATTACTAATCCAATTTCTTTGCTGGTTGTGGGTATGTTCAAATTTTCTATTTCTTCCTGCTTCAGTTTTGGTAGTTTGTATGTTTCTAGGAATTTATCTGTTTTCTTATTGATCTTCTGCTTAGATGATCTGTCCATTGCTGTGAGTGGATGGTAAAGTCCCCTACTGTTATTGTATTATTATCAATGAGGTTTTTAAAAAAGTCTTATTTATTTATTTATTTGACAGAGAGAAAGAGAGAGAGAGAGACAGTGAGAGTGGGAATACAAGCAAGGGGAGTGGGAGAGGGAGAAGCAGGCTTCCTGCTGAGTAGGGAGCCCAATGTGGGGCTCAATCCCAGGACCCTGGGATCATGACCTGAGCTGAAGGCAGATGCTTAATGACTGAGCTACCCAGGCACCCGTCAATGGGTTTCTTTATGTTTGTTATTAATTGATTTGTATATTTGGCTGCTCCCAAGTTGGGGGCATAAATATTCACAATTGTTAGATCTTCTTGTTGGATCGACCCCTTTATTATGATATAGTGCCCTTCTTCATCTCTTGTTACAGTCTCTAGTTTACACTGTAGTTTGTCTGATATGAGTATGGTACTTCAGCTTCTTTTGATGTCTGTTAGCATGGTAGGTGGTTCTCCACCCCATCACTTTCAGTCTGGAGGTGTCTTTTGGTCTAAAATGAGTCTCTTGTAAACAGTATATCAGTGGATCTTGTTGTTTTTTTTTGAAAATCCATTCTGATATACTGTTGTCTTTTCATTGGAGCACTGAGTTCATTTACATTCAGAGTAATTATTGGTAGATATGAATTTGGTGCCATTGTATTACCTGTAAAGTCACTGTTCTTTTAAATTGTCTCTGTTCCTTTCCAGTCTTTGTTGTTTTTGGTCTCTTTTGCCTGCTCAAAGTTTTCCCTTTAGTATTTCTTAGGGCTGGTTTAGTGTTCACAAACTCCTTCAGTTTTTGCTTGACTTGGAAACTCTTTATTTCTCCTTCTATTCTGAATGACAGCCTTGCTGGATAAAGTATTCTTAGCTGCTTATTTTTCCCCACTTAGCATGTTGAATATATCATCTCACTCCTTTCTGGATTACCAAATTTCTGTGGACAGATCTTTCTGTGGACAGATCTTCTGCTAAACTTATGTGGTTACTTTTGTAGGTTAAGGACCTTTTGTCCCTGTCTTTCAGCTGCTTTCAGAATTCTCTCTTTATCTTTATATCTTGAATATTTCCCTATGATATGTCCTGGTATTGACCTATTTTTGTTGATTTTTGAGGGGAGTTCTCTGTACCTCTTGGGATTAAATACTTGTTTCTTTCCCCAGATTAGGGAAGTTCTTAGCTATACTTTGTTCAAATAAATCTTCTGCCCCCTCCCCCCCCTTTCCTCAATCTTCTTTTTCTGGGATGCCTATGATACTGTCATTACTGTGCTTTGTGGAAATACTGAGTTCCCTAAGTCTGTCTTCATGATCTAATAGTTTTGGTCCTCTCTTCTTTTCAGCTTTATTATTTCCATAATTTTATCTTCTATATCACCTGTTCAATCCTCTGCTTTTTCTGTCCTTGCTGTGATTACATCTAGTCGGTTTTACATCTCAGTTATAGCATTTTTTATTTCAGCTGACTAGTTTTAGGTCTTTTATTTCTGCAGCCAGGGTTTCCCTGATGTCTCCTATGCTTCTTTCAAGCCCAGATAGGATTCTTATGACTGTTGTTCTAAATTCTTTTTTTAAAATTTTTAAAAAGATTTTATTTATTTATTTATTTGTCAGAGAGAGAGAGAGAGAGTGAGTGAGCACAGGCAGACAGAGTGGCAGGCAGAGGCAGAGGGAGAAGCAGGCTCCCTGCCGAGCAAGGAGCCCGATGTGGGACTTGATCCCAGGACGCTGGAATCATGATCTGAGCCAAAGGCAGCCGCTTAACCAACTGAGCCACCCAGGCGTCTGTTGTTCTAAATTTTTGTTCAGATATATTGCTTATATCTGTTTGACCAAATCCCTGGTTGTGATTTCTTCTTGATCTTTCTTTTGGGGAGAATTCCTTTGTCTTATCATTATATCTGGGTTTCTGCCTTTTATGTATTATGAAAGCTTGTTGTTTCATGTTCTTGACAGTAATACTATAACAAGAAGAGGTCATATGCTGTCCTATGCCTTGTGCTTCAGAAGTGTTTCTGGTGTATGCTCTGTGCACTCTGCTGCCGTGTTTTGACTGCTCTTTCCCACAGGTCAGTCCTCTACAGAGTTCCTCCTTGCTTGCAGTAGGGAATCTTTGGACCTTTAACTAGGTGTGCTTTGATTTGCTTGTTAAGATAAGCTTGATTGGGGTGCCTGGGTGGCTCAGTTGGTTGAGCATCTGCCTTTGGCTCAGGTCATGATCTCAGGGTACTGGCATCGGGCCCCACATTAGACTCTCTGCTTGGCAGGGAGTCCGCTTCTCCATCTCACTCTCCTTCTGTGTGCTCTCTCTCTCAAATGAATTAAAAAAAAAATCTTTTTTTTTTTAAAAGGTAAGCCTGATTAAAAAAAAAACAAACCTGATCTGAGAAAAGGAAAAGGAATAAAACAGTAAACAAACAAAAAACTATAAGTCTGATTCCAAAGAATAAAAAAGAAAGAAGGAAAAAAGAAAACAACAACAACAAAAAAGAAGCCTAATCCAAAAAATAAGGAAAGAAACCAACAAACGAACAAAAAACTGTAAACCTGATACCAAAGGAAAAAGAAAGATAGGAAAAAAGCAAGCAAGCTAGCAAGCAAGCCTGGTCCTATTTCCCTCAGAACAGAAGCTGACACTTTGGAGCACTGTGTGATCAGCAGACAGGTTGACTTGTGTTAGTCTTCTGAAGGAATGGCCCATTGCACTGGCTCATAGTCAGACCTGCCTTTACAAAGATGCCCCTGCTGGGCATGGATGGAGGTGAGGGTGAGGTTTGGGGTAAGTGATTCCAGTCTCCTCTGTGGGTGCTTGTGTGTCTCTATGAAGTTCTATCATATTGGTGGTGGGAGGCGCAAGATGGCCTCTTTGTTCGGGGGGGGTGGGGAGGGGAACTCACAGCCACTGCTGTTGAGGAGATCCTCACAGAAAAGTGAACAATCTCTCCTGTGTCCCAGGCTTTTGTCAGATCACTGTCCTCAACCTGTCTGTGCCCGGCTGTCAGCATGCCTGGTACCACAGTTCTCCTGGGTTTAATTGCTGGCTGGTGGCTGGGATTCAAAACTCTAAATATTAAAGGGTCTGGCAAACTGTGGACCTGCTCCCCTCCCTTGGATGAGAGTCTTGTGTACCCAGTACCATTCTGTCCCAGAAAAGCAGTTGCATGGCATGTGCATGGTGACTGGAGTCTGTTGTGACGTAGAGTGAAAAGCTATGACCAGGTTATCTGCCCTCTGCATGTGCCTCTGTCCCCTGCTGCTGAATAGCCACTCACTGGCTCCTGGAAATGCCCTTCATCCTTAGAGAGGTAAAAATACCCTCTTCCAGATGTTCACTGTGCAGGGGAACCATCTCTCTTAGTGCTACCAAGGGGATCCCCTCACTGCAGCCTATTGTTCCAACCCTATGCACTGCTCTCTCTCTCTCTCTCTCTCTCTCTCCCTCTCTTGCTGTCTCCCTCTCTCCCTGACTTCACTCCATGAAAAGGGCTCCTTTCCCTTCGTGGCATCGTGGCTTTTCTTTCCCCCAATTCATGGCTCCAAATCTCATATCTGCCATGTTCTCTCCCTCCAACTGTGTGGATTGTTTCCTTAATCTTCAGATCAATTTCCTAGTTGTTCAGAATGATTTGATGTTGATCTAGTTGTGTTCGAGGGACCAGGCAAGCTCAGGGTCTTCCTACTATTCCACCATCTTACCTCCTTCCTTTCTGGTTTTGTTTTAACAGAGCTTGGACTGGTGCTACCCGTACGGGCTGCCTCATGCGTCGCTATATTTATTGACTACTTTTATTCTCTAGGTATAATTCTAAGTTCTGCAGAAACAAAAGTAAACTAAACCTAGTTTCTGGTCACAGAGAAATTACTGCCTGTTGGGTGAGACACACTATCACATTCCTGGGCAGTTTCAAAACTGTGTGACTGATGTGTGTTGAGATGAGGGAAACACAGGGTTGTGTGGGAATCCAGAATGAGGCATCTAATTGAGGTTCCTTAAATCTGGACCCCAGTGGTACTCCTTTGATTTGCAGACCCCCAGGTATACTCTGGAGAAGACGTGCATCTTCGCAGGTTTAGCAGAAAGGAATCACTGACGAGAATGGGAAGGTCTCAAAAGTATGAGTCATCCCGTGGGTCAAAAGCTTTGCCTTGTGGGACGGACGGACACGGCCGGTGGAGTATATGGGCTTTCCTGGAGTTCAGGACATTAATAGAAATGGAGACTAATCCTTTCCAGCCGTTTTGTTTGATCTTTTGTGACTGCCTCCCCACAGGACACTGTGCAGATGGAGATGTGTTAGCAGAGGGGAGAGCAGCAGCGCTCACACCTCTGGAGGGTCTCCCAGCAGCACATTTGGCACTGGCAGGCAGAGTCACATTTCGTGAGTGGCTACAAAACGTATTTTCAGCAGGCCAGCATCTCTCAGCTTTATCTCCTTGTGGGTCTCTTTACACAATAGCATTTATAGAAAAAGCCAGCAGGGTACAGAAAAAATGAAATGAAGTCATGGCCTGCTCTCCAAAGGCAGAGAGAATGCTGGAGTGGAACCACTGTTCTAGTTACTCGTGGGCAGCCTCAACAGTCGTGAGGCTCTCCCCATCCGGTAGGCAGCCGAGGGGTTTGCTCTTTGGGATGGGAATGACAGGTGTTTGGGGTGCAGCTTGTCCTGCCTTTGCATCTTGTCATAGTCTGCAGCATGGCACTGTGCTTCCGTTCATATGTTTTCTCTTTCTTGGAAACAAGATTTTCTCCCAGATTAGACCCCCGGTTTTAAAAGTAATTGTTGGCCCTGAGGCACGATGATGATGTGAATGCCCTTCTGTGATAAGATGAGGCTTCGGAAGGAAATTCTCTGCTGTTGCTGATTTCTTTTTCGCCGTTATCGATCGCCATGTTGTTCAACACGGCCTCAGAACATCATTCTTAGACAGGAGAGCGGGGTGGTTAAAAACAGACTCGAAACAGTCTCACTCAACTACTTACGATGTGACTCTCTGCCAGGTGTGTTACCTCTCTGTTTGAGTTACCACAGCTGTAAAATGGAAATAATATACTCTTTTCCCCAGAGGGATATTGTAAGAGTAGGTTAATTATTAAAAACAGTCCCTGGCCCACAGTGAGTTCTGTGTGAGAATTTTCTATTATTATTACTATGAAAACCAAACTTTTCATGCTAGATAGTCCTTGCAGTGAATTTAAACCTGTTTCATGCAGCAGAGAGCATGTTAGTACCAGCTCTGGTGTTGGGTGGATGGCTCTGAGCCCTGGTTGAGTAGTTAGTTACTAGATGTGTGACCTTGGCTAAATTACTAAACTCTCTGTGCTTCAGTTTTCTCTTCTATGAAGTGGTAACTCCCTCAAAGCATTGCAGTGAGGATTAAATGAGATAATATATGAAAAATAAGTCACTTAACCTCCCTGTACCTCAGTTCCCTCATATGCACAATAGGGATTATTGTGGAAGCTGCCTTGTGGGGCTGTTGTGATGCTTAACTGAGGATTAGACCTGAGTGGAGTGTTTAGGACAGTGCCCTGTATGTAATAAGCACATGATATAATTTAGCCATTATTTTTATTAAATGTCTGCTTCCCTCTATCACATCATTATAATATTACTGCTACCATTTATTTAATGTGCATTGTATTTATATAGTGACCCACATATCCCAACTTGTCTCACTCTGTATTTCCTCAGCAACTGGCAGTTTCACCCCTCCTCCCATTTTGGCCTGTTTATCCACTCTGATTTTTTATTGACTCAATTACTGCTTCTCTGAGTACCATTCACACACACCAAGTTAATGGCATGTTATTTGCTGAGTGAGGCTTTTTCCCCATCTTGCTTCAGTCTGTGAATGGTCTCTTGAGCTCCCTCCTGACATAAAGAGCTCAGGTGTAATGTTATTAAAGCTCCCAGTGGACTCCTGGTGTACCTTGGTTTTGTGACTATAACTGCTTTTAAGCAATTTCAGAATGTTATTAGCCTGAGGCCCTTGTTCAGGCAGGAAGAGTTAGTATTAATTAATTAATGCTCCCAATCTTGGGCTATTTGGAATCTTTGAATGTTTAACTTCCATGATAGTTGTCAGAACATATAAACTCTGACTCATATAATTAATTCCTCAACCACCTCAAATCCTTTCTGGAAGCAGCAGAATATAAAAAGTGAATAATAATAGGTTAAATCTTCTTTGCATCATTCATTTATTCATTCACTATTTGAAGCATTTATTGAGCTTCTGCAGAACTGTACTTGTTCCCCGCCCCTGTCTGGCACCCCCACCCCACCATCAGTACTGCAAGGAGTTTGGTTGTACAGCTTTGTCAATTTTTTCAGCCAGAAAAATGTTCTGCCATGTGTCTTTTGTTCTTTTTCTGAGGCAGCTACAAAGTTATAATTTACTGGCATGTAGAGAAAAGTGGATTTTTTCACTGCAACTCCATTTCCCTCCTCCTTTGGGATTCTTGGGAAAACCTGATTAAGATGTCAGCCAGAAGAATGGCTGGTGATTCTTTAAAAGGACTGATTAAACCAGGATGACCCACAGCACTAACAGGAGAAGAAAACCCTGTGGGGATCCGAGCGTGTAACTTTTTAGTTATTTGGGTGTAGTAAAAAAAAGTCAGAAAGAAAGAAGAAGCTTTGATAGAGTGAAAGAGTGTTATTAAAGATTATTATTAACCATGCTAATAATGAATGCCACTTGAGTGATTTCTGTCCCAGGCCCTGTCTTAAACCTTTGTCTATATTATTTCCAATATTTATACCCTTGGAAGTGGGTAGGATTGCCTTCATTCTCTATATAAATGTAAGTAATGTGTCTGTGATAAGATAGCCAGGACCTCTTTGGTCATACTTACATGAGTATAAAGGCCTTTAATAGGAGGAGACTGTCACTTCTAGGATGGCACTCTACCACACTTAAAGACGTGATTCCTTCTGCCTGGGATTTGAACACTAATTTTTGCTCTGCTCTTTGGGGCCTGGTCCCTTTGCCCTGATCTTGTACCTGCTTTCAAAATTTTTTTTTACTAGTTGTTTCCTATTTTAAATTCTCACATTGGAGAAAAGCTGATCACAAATATATGCATAGAATGGTTCTCTGTAGGAAGGGAAGACTTTTCTGACTTAGCCATAGCATTTTAATTTTGTATTTTATGAGAATTAGGTTCTATGTGTTGAACAATCCTAAAGGGAGTCATAAAGTAGGACCAAAATATATGGCCTATTAATGGGTTAAATAGGTGATGGGAAATAAGGAGTGCGCTTGTGATGATGAGCACAGGGTGATGTATGGAACTATTGGATTACTGTATTGTCCACCTGCTAAAGTAACACTGTATGTTGGCTAACTGGAATTAAAAACTTAAAAAAAACCACCCTAAACCTATGGCCTATTTGATTTTCTCTGAGGTTATTTGTGGCCCCCATTGCCCCATATGGCTACATTGTGGAAGGGAGGCCCATAGGAGGGACAGGATGAGTTGTCTGATTGACTTTGGCCAGGCTTATCTAGAGACTGACCTCCACTATTGTCTCTATTTTTCCTACCATTCAAAACCTAGTCCAGGTTAAACCACATGAAATTTGGTCTCCTCCAGTGCTAAATATTCTTTTATTTCTATGGCATGAAACACCATATTATGTTACTTTTTAACTTATAGTAATAGTCTTGTCCATCCAATGGATTGTGAACTCCCTGTGGTTACAAACAGATCTCTCTTTATTGTGCCTTCCTTTCCTCATTCCCCTTGCTCCCTACTCTTCACCTCTTACTGATCATAATGCTAGGCATGCAGAGGTTGCTCAAAATCTAACCTTGAATAACTACTTAAAACATTTTTCTTTTAGGGTATCAATTTTTATAATAAAACATATGTTCTATAGAATGAACTACCCCATTATCAGGAAGAGAGTGGGTGGGTTAGATCACTGTTCAGCCAGTGTTAGGGAACTCCCTTTAAAAATTTCCTGAGAATAAAAAATCAGGGTACAGAAGTCTGTTGCATTTCTGGACACCAATAATGAAGCGGCAGAAAGAGAAATCAAGAAATCAATCCCACTTACAATTGTGCCAAAAATAGTAAGATGGAGTAAACCTAACCAAAGAAGTAAAAGATCAGTACTCTGAAAACTATAAAACACTGATGAAGGAAATTGAGGACACAAAGAAATGGGAAAGCATTTCAAGCTCATGGATTGGAAGAACAAATATTATTAAACTATCTGTATTCCCAAAACCATCTACACATTTGATGCAGTCCCTATCAAAACACCAACAGCATTTTTCACAGAGCTAGAATGAACAATCCTAAAGTTTGTATGGAATTACAAAAGACCCTGAATAGCCAAAGCAATCTTGAAAAAGAAAAGGAAAACTGGAGGCATCACAATTCTAGACTTCAAGCTGTATTACAAAGCTGTGGTGATCAAGACGGTATGGTACTGGCACAAAAAGAGACACATAGATAGATCAATAGAATAGAATAGAGAACCCAGAAATGAACCCACAGCTATATGGTCAATTAATCTTCGACAGAGCAGGAAAGGATATCCGATGGGAAGAAGTCTCTTCAACAAACAATTTTGGGAAAACTGGACTACTTTCTTACACTATACATAAAAATAAATTGAAAATGGGGGCGCCTGGGTGGCTCAGTGGGTTAAAGCCTCTGCTTTCGGCTCAGGTCATGGTCTCAGGTCCTGGGATGGAGCCCGGCATCGGGCTCTCTGCTCAGCAGGGGGCCTGCTTCCCCTCCTCTCTGCCTGCCTGCCTCTCTTCCTACTTGTGGTCTCTGTCTGTCAAATAAATAAATAAAATATTTAAAAAAAATAAATTGAAAATGGATGAAAGACCTAAATGTAAGACAGAAAAACAACCATTAAAATCCTAGAGGAGGGGCACCTGGGTGGCTCAGTGGGTTAAAGCCTCTGCCTTCGGCTCAGGTCGTGGTCCCGGGGTCTTGGGATCGAGTCCCACATCGGGCTCTCTGCTTAGCGGGGAGCCTGGTTCCCTTCCTCTCTCTCTGCCTGCCTCTCTGTCTGCTTGTGATCTCTGTCTGTCAAGTAAATAAATGAAATATTTGAAAAAAAAATCCTAGAGGAGACCCTAGGCAGTAACCTCTTTGACACTGACTATAACAACTTCTTAGTAGATATGTACCCTGAAGCAGGGGAAACAAAAGAAAAAATAAACTCTTGGTAAAAGGTGAAAGATTTGTATAATCTGAAGAGAAACCAGGGTATATGAAAAATGAACTCTTGGGACTGCATCAAAATAAAAAGCTTCTGCACAGTGAAGGAAACAGTCAACAAAAGTAGAAAAACAAATGGGAGAAGATATTTGCAAATGCATATCTGATAAAAGGTCAGTATCCAAAAACTATAAAGAACTTATCAAATGCAACACTCAAAATAATCCAGTTAAGAAATGGGCAGAAGACATGAACAGACATTTTTCCAAAGAAAACATACCAATGGCTAGCAGACACATAAAAAGATGTTCAACATCACTCATCATAAGAGAAATACAAATCACAACTATAGTGAGTATCACCTCACATCTCTCAGAATGGCCAGAATTAGCAACACAGGAAACAACAGGTGTTGGAGAGGATGCAGAGAAAGGGGAACCCTTCTACACTGTTGATGGGAATGCAAACTGGTGCAGCTACTCTGCAAAAGAGTGTGGAGGTTCCTCAAAAAGTTAAAGATAGAATTACCCTATGATCCAGCAATTGTACTATGAGGTATTTAGGCAAAGGATACAAAAATACTGATTTGAAGGAATACATGCACCATGATGTTTATAGCAGCATTATCCACAATTTCCAAATTATGGAAAGAGCCTAAATGTCCATCAAGTAATGAATGGATAAAGAAGAGGTGGTATGTACACACCCACACCCCCCCACATGCACAATGGAATATTACCCAGTCATCAAAAAGAATGAAATCTTGCCATTTGCAGTGATGTGGATGGAGCTAGAGAATATTATGGTAAGTGATATTAGTCAGAGAAAGATGGGTATCATATGATTTCACTCATATGTGGAATTTAAGAAACAGAACAGATGGATTTAGGGGGGAACAAGAAAAGAAAAACCAAGTAACCAACTCTCAACTGTAGAGAACAAACAACAGAAGGGAGATGGTGGGGGGATGGGTGAAATAGGTGATGGGGATTAAGGAGTACAATTGTGATGAGAACCCCGTGTCGTATGGAAGTGTTGAATCACTATATTGCGCACCTGAAAGTAATATTACACTGTTAACTAACTGGAATTTGGATAAAAACTTGAAAAAAAAAATCCCCTGAGATACCCTCACCTTGACAAGGAATGTGATGAACAAATGGTAATCACTGGCTCCTGTTCTTACTTGTTGTGCACCTGTGGGCTCCTTTCCAGAGATAGACTACATGGTAGCAACAGGTGGGAGAATGCATATTACCTGAAAAAATCCCAAACTCAAAACTCCTTTGTTTAGGAAGGATAGATTTCTGTAAAAGTGGTGGGGATAAACCTTCCCCCTCTTTCCTGGATAAAATAAAGTGTCATAAATGGATATCCTTATGGGTCCCCAATCTCTGTGCTAAGGAAAGTTGTGCAGGGATGGAACACCTATTCTGCTCTGAAGAGTTTCCAGGTTGGTTTCAGAATTTTTGCTTCCAGGAGCAGAGGGCCACTCTTGTTGCTATCATTTAATTACTTGTGGGACCCCCTGGACTGTTTATACAACTGAAGAATCCCATCTACTACCAGAGGGCAGAGGCAATACAGGATATTTGGACCTACTTTAGCCTGCTTTTAATCGATTCTAAAGCAGGGTCTCTATCTCTTGGGTACTGCAATTTTCTCATCACTGTATATATATAGGATCAAAGTATTTTCTTCCCTGGAGGATGGCGACATCACTAATTTGTGTGATCCCTAAATATTCATTTTCTTCTTTTTTGGTCTTTCCACATAGGCTTTCAGCCTTCTTATCATACATAAATCAAGAGACTCTATAGAAGAAATCTCAACTATCAGTCATTCTGTTCCTCTTTTTAATCCTTCCATGTTTTTGTTTTAAAATATATCCCAAAGGGAAGAATTGAACTAATTTTAGGCAGATTTTTTAATGCAAAAATATACACAAGGGATCAAAGGGCAAGAATTTAAATTACGTGAGATGATGAATTTTTTTCAGATAATACAGTTATTTGATAACACTAGCTTGTCCTGAAATTTCTCATTTGCAATTAGATGTATGCTGCTTTTTTGTATTCAGGAGAAAATGTTACCAAATAGACTCATGGGGTTTAAAAGATTAAAAATGAAACAAAACAAACCCAAACTGCTGGTGCTCAGATCACTAGGTAGAGGAGACTGGAAATATGATCCTGGTTTCTTAAACGTTTGCTGACCTCCTGAGGCCCAGTTTTAGGAATCTAAGCATTTTATTTTAGCATTTTTGGGTTGTTCACGAACCATGGTATTTCAGGGTTAGCAGGAGTTTGGATTAATGTCTAGTCCAATCAAATACCCAGTGCTTGATTCCTTTCTTCAGTGTCTTTACAAAAAGGTCACTTAGCCTTTGCTTGTATACCTCCAAGGATGGGGAGCTCATTTTCTTATGAGATCTTTCATTTCATTAATGGAAAATTCTATAAGAAGTTTTCTATGTTGAACAAAAATCAATTAAAATATATTTATGGAATGCATACCATATATGGAGTGCATATATTTATGGAGTGCATCCAGATACAGTTTAAACTCTGAGGATACAGCAGTGAACAAAATAGAAATCCCTATGCTCCTGAGCTTGTTTTCTACAGGAGGGGGATAGTGAATAAGGCAAGTAAAATGAAGAGCCTGATGGGAGATAATTAAGAAAGGAAGAAAGACGGTGTCGGGGTGGACACTTGCAATTTTTAACTAGAGTGGTAAGGAAAGGCCTTACTGACATGTGACTTTCAAGGGCAGTCCTGAATGAGCCATACACATGTCTGGAGTTGGAGCATTCCAGGCAGTGGAAATAATAAGTGCATAGGCCATGAGGCAGGCATGTGCTTAGTGTGTTCATGGAGCATGGAGGAAGCCAATGTAGTTGGATAGGGGAATACCAAGGAGAGAGTGCGAGAGGAGAGTAAACAGGGAATGGGACCCAAGTCCTGTGGGCCATTGTAAGGATACTGGATTTTACTCTGAATAAGGTGGGGGAGTCACTGGAGTGTGTTGAGGTAGGGACTAATATGATCTGATCTATACATTAAAAGATTTTCTCCGCAAATAGACTGTACAGAGAAAAGTGGGGACTTAGGAAGAGCAGTTAGAGGCTGTGGCTGTAGTTCAGACCAGAGTTGGTGGTGTATTGGGCGAGGAGAGGTGTGAAAGGTGGTTGGGTTCTGTATATGTTTTGCATGGTACTGTTCAAGTTTTGCTTGCCAATCCTAGCATTATCAGCTGGGGCTTATTTAACACGGGGATTTCTCTTTATATTTGGACTAAAAAAATATAGGAGAAATCTTCCCTTTGATCCCACCTCCTCACTCTTCACAGGCAGCAGTCCTAATATGTGTGATGTGTATCTTTCTATTTGTATGAGTTCTTATAAAACAGGAATTATTCTTTTGCCATAGATTTTTAATTTAAATAGATGGCATTGTGCTATAGCTCACATTTTGTTTCTTCCTGTATTTTAAAGATTTATTTGTGTTGCTGAGTGTACCAAAAGTCTGCTCTTTCTGGCTGAAGCAACTTCTTCAGATGAGACCACTGAACTATGAAAAGACTATGCTAGCATCTGTTTCCCTCAAGTTTTTTCCTCTCCAGTCCAAACCTACCCACTTCTTCCAAGTGTCCCCAGATAACATGGCTTTGAGCTTTCTCTTGGCCTGGCTACTCTCCTCTAAGCCACCCACGGTCTATCTCTGCTCACGGACCTGGACTTCTGAGAGCAATATCTAAGCCTGGAAATTCCTTGCCGTTTGTCAGACCTGAAAACAAGGTTTAGTAGCTGAGAGAATGCTGGAGGAACTTTGGAATCTAAGAAAATAGAAGCCAGAGGACAAAGTGAGGCTCCATGGTTCAGATGTGCCTGGAGTAGGCCTTTTCCTTGGTATTTGTGGGTAGTGTTTGAGAACTTGGGCTCTTGGATCACATAAATGTAGGTTTGCTTTCTTCATCTCCCTACCGGCTGGGCAACTTTGGATTGTCACTTAGACTTTCTGAGCTGCATTTCCTCCATCTATAAGATGGTGATAACCATACTACAAATTTCACGGGGTTATTGTTAGTATTAGATACAATGCTGTGTGTAAACCTTTTGGCATAGAGCCTGAGTCAGAGTGGTCCCTTGGTAAATACTGGCTGTAATTTAAAAAATTAAATTCATATAAATCCAGATTATCACCAAAATGAAATATGGGGCGATTACTTACATCACAAAAGATATTAAAGGATTCTCTTTAATAGAAATTTCTGTGGTGCACTTATAGTATGCTTTAAATGACAAAACTTGGTTTACACATTTCTTTTTAGAAGTATATACTGTAAAAAGTGTGTGATGACAAGGAAGGAGATGCAGCCATGACAGTAAGAACCATGTTAAAAGCCATATGCAGACATGATGACATTATTGTGGGTTCAGTCTCTCTCTCTGTCTCCTCTGTTTCTTCCTCTCTCTTTCCTCTCTCTCTTAGACTCTGTATGATGGTAATCTCAGTAGCGGGCTATACTTTTGAAAAAATCTTGAGGAGAACCCTATACTTTCAGAAGTTTTTTCTTTGGAGACCTATAATAATGAAAATATAGAAGTGCAGGACTTGAAGAGACCAGAAGAGTTTAGTGTCATTGAAATCATAGGACTGGATGGGAACCCACAGGTCACTAAACACTCTTCTTTCTATAGATGAGGACACTGAGACTTATAGGGGTGGGGTGACTTGGCCAAGGCCACCAGCTTATAAATGGCACAGCAGGGGCTCAGAGTCCCTATCCAGTGTTCTCTTTTCCTTATGGTTTGTCATAAGAGTTGGATTTTAATCATTTTATATAATTTGATAATTTTAATAATTTTTTAGATTATTTATTTTGTTTTAAAAACTCAAGAGAATGGAGTTTGTGCCTTCCCATGGTAATCTTATTTCAGTAAGAAAGTTTTTCCTTAAACACAGTTCATTTGCCTTTTGGACAATTAATTTATTAACTTTTTTTTAAAAAGATTTTATTTATTCATTTGAGAGATAGAAGGATGCAGAGAGAGTGCAAGCAGGGGGAGAGACAGAGGGAGAGGAAGAAGCAGGCTCATCAGTGAGCAGGGAGTCTGACATGGTGCTTAATTCCAGGACCCTAAGATCATGACCTTAGCCAAAGGCAGACAGACACCTTACCATTTGAGCCACCAACGTGTCCCTTTTTCAAGCTGCCACAGAACTATGATGGTTCCATAACATTCTGGATATGGTCAAGAGAAAGAATATATAATGTAGGCTGCATACATTTAATTTGCTTTTTCCTCATTTTGCCCCCAACTTGAACTTTTTAAAGATTTCACCTTCTTTCCTCCTCCCTTTTATTTAATGTGTCTTCCACTGGAATGTGAGCATCATGAGTGACATGGTCTTTATCCATTTCATTCCCTGCTGTATGAAAAGGCCTGGCACAACTTAAGTGTTAAGTGGATGTTTGCTGGGGAATTAGTGAATTTACTGGGTACCTGTGATGTGCCAGGCACTCTTCTTGGCCCATTGGGTGCATAGCCACCTTTAGTACTTCAGTACTCAGAGAAGGGAAGAGGAGAAAGGAAATATATCTGTCTTTGATAGAGAAGCAAGGTTTAAGTTCACCTTATTTGTCCCTGGCAAACTCAGAGGAAATCTTTTGTTTTTCTCTCTCTCTCCTTTTTTTTGGGGGGGGGGGATCTTTAAAGAGCAAGCAACACAACTTCTCTCCCTAACTTTCACATCATAATACTGTAACACATCGTGTCTCAAATGCCATCAGTGAGCACATACGTGTGCATGTGCACATACTCACATATTTGTGGGTTAGTTTGCTGTGATTTCAGCAACATCTAAATTTTATCTGTCTCCCTAATATGTATTACTCATAGTCTTACATGGTACCTAAAATCTTCACTGTTAGAATGATTTTCTAGGTTAAGGAATACCTGTAATAGACCCATTTTAAATGATAATTATTTTACCCAAAGCCACCAAACGTTAACTGTTAGTGACTCCTATACCTTCATGTAAATTAGCTTTAATATTAGTCACAGAAAATAGCAGAGAATATGGGAAATGACCATAACAACAGTTATGTTCTGTTGGAGAAAGAAAAAAGAGGGTTCTTTTTTTTTTTTGTTATTGCTATTTCTTTATTTAGAAATGAAGAAACAAGGTATAGAAAACTTTAGATTATTTTAAAGATGTCACACCTTTAAGTATGAGAGTCAAGATTCAAACTCAGTCTAGCTTGAAAGCTTATAGTATTTACCATTACACTGACACTCATAATCTCTACAGCCATAGAAAACTAGTGTCAGTAATTTGATCCATTCCTTTTATGTGCTTATTCGTTAAAGGTGGTTGCCAGAATTGGCTTCCAGTTATCCAGCTTTGGGTATGGGGAACTGAGGGTTCTTTTTTTTTAAGATTTTATTTATTTGACAGAGAGAGAGAGAGAGAGATAGTGAGAGAGGGAACACAAACAGGGGGAGTGGGAGAGGGAAAAGCAGGGTTCCCGCTGAGCAGGGATCCTGATGCGAGGCTTGATCCCAGGACTTTGGGATCATGACCTGAGCCAAAGACAGACACTCAACAACTGAGCCACCCAGGAGACCCAAAAAAGAGGGTCCCGAGAATGTTGTAGAACACTGCTACTCACAGTGTGGTCTGGGGAATGCTGCTGGTCCACCCTGAGATAAGTAGTTTTCAGGTCACTGAGCACTCTTTTATTTTTTTTCTTTTGTTATCAAGGCTTCCTCATTGAAGGAAGCAACATATTAATTTACATTCTAGTTCAAACCCCTTATTTCAACATTGTTTGCTAACAAACAGCTTATGGACCAACTACTTTGAATAGCATTGATCTAGAAGACAGGCCTGTGTCTGGGTAGGTAGCCCTAGTTAGGCACTGTGAGAAGATCCTTGGGCTTAGTATGGGAGCAACATGAGGACTCTGTTCCCTGGTACGCAGCAAGGATAGAGAACAGTTTGGCATACTTGATGACTTTGCCTAGAGATCAGGCCGACTTAAGACTTTTTTCTTTCTTTATTTTTAAATTTGTTTCAGCATCTTGGCAAATGTATGCTATAGGAGACAACACATTTTGTTGAACACCAGTGTAGTACCATGGAAAGAACAAAGAGGCAAATAGAGAAGAGTTCAGATTCATAGTACCCTGTTTATTAGCTGGGTGAACTTGGGCAAGTTTCTTAACTTTCCTGTTCTCTCATTTATGAAAACTGGAATGACAGAAGCTACCATGTAAGTGTCATAATAATGATTAAGTGCAGTAACGTCCTGAAAAGCAGAGTTCCAGGCTCACAGATGCCTTTTTGAGTAAATATTGAATGATATTTCCCACACACTATCTCATTGACTCCTCTCAACAGCTCTGTAAAGAGAATAAGCCCATTCTGTGGATGAGGAAACAGAGTCTTAAAAACAAAACCTGAGAAAAGTAAGATGATTTGCCTAAAGTAGGAGCTGAAGCCAAGATGATTCATAGATAAAAGAACTGCTGTAAAGCAGCACCCACGATTTTCCTAAAGATATCTTTGTTATGTCTGCTACTAATAACTTGGCTGTGTGGGAAGTAGCTTGATAAAGGAACATGAAGTGAATCCCTAAGCCTCTGCTTTATTGTTTCCACTTTACAGACTGCAAAACTGACTTGGGTGAGGAAATTTTCTTAATATGACAAAAAAGAAAAAAAAAGGGTGAGATTCTTCTAAATAGCTTTGCAAAGTCAATAGGATTAATATACCCTTTGAACATGGTTTTTTAACTGAAATAAGGAAACAACATGGAGAAGACTTCCCAAAGTCCTGTGTAATAGAAATGCTACATTTTTGTCCTCTTTTTCCCTTTCTTTATGGGACGTGTGTGATTACATGAAGCAAGTTGGTAGGATAAATGGTTACACCAAGAATTTTTGCTCTGAAAATGGGTTGATTATCAGTAAACGTTATTTTTCATTCTGAGATTCATCAAAATCATTAACTCAAGGTACCTTGAAAATAATAAGTAGATAATAGGTAGCTGAAATTGATGGATTGGAAGTCTGGAGAAAATGTATGCTGTTGGGGACATTTGCAGTTGCCTCTTAAGTTTTATATAATTTAAACAAACTACCTCTAACTCACTTTATAGGTCAACCTTAATTTTTAACCTCCCGTGAAATGAAAATTAACCTTGAGGTAAATTCATGGAATTTCCCAAGTAGAAATTAGAGTCCTAGAAGACATTAATAAAAGTGTTCTCAGAAAAAAAGGTTACGTGTTTAAAAACTTCTGAAGCCACTGAGTTCAGCAGAGTTCATAGGTTCTTTAATACAGAACTTCTCAGAGCCTCTAAGTGCTAATGTGGACATCAGCCTCCCAGAGAGCTGCAAAGAGCATAAACTTGTTTGACCATACAAACTCTCCCTCCCCATGTTTTTTTTTTTCCCTCCCCCAAACACGTTTTAATGACTTGTGGGGTTCGTGTTCTCTGGAACGTACTTTGAGAAATATTGATCTTCTCCAGCCTTCCTCATTTTATAGTTTAGGAAATTGAGTTTCACAGAGTTATGTACCTTGTACTCACTAACTTATTTTTGTGTTTGCTTATGAGGTATAACTGTAAAGCTTGTGTTGGCTTATGAGGTGTGGTGATTATAATTTTATGATCATAGAAATACTACTGGAGATGAGTGTGATCTTTCAAAATGAAACCCTAGAGTGTGTTTACACTGAGTGTTTAGATGATGGTTTCTTCATTCAAAACTGTTTCAGAGATTCTCTTTTAGATATTGCCACACCCTGGCTGTCAGACCTGCCCACAAAACAGCCTCAGGACCTCAGAGCGACAACTGACTGGTGTTCATGTGGTAGAAAGAGCACAGTGTTAGGCACAGTGATAAAACTTTGATTCTTTTAGGCTCTACTTGGCTATTAACAAGTTAAATGACTAAATCTCTTAAACTCTCAAAGTCCCAACGTTAGAATAGCTTTTTTTTTTCTTATAGGGACCTCAAATGAGCTAAATCTTGTGCACATCCTTTATAGGAGAGATGTTTAATTGTGTAAACTCTGGAGGTTGACTGCTTTGAGCTAGATTCTCAGTACTGCTGTTTACTAGCTTTTTGACCTTGGGAAATTTATTTTATTCTATTTCCTCGCTTTTAGAATGGGAATGGGAATGTTTCTAACTTATACGGTGCTTAGCACAGTACCTGACACATAGTAAATGTCCTATAAATGCTAGATGCTGTTAATCTAACATATAAAGTATTAGGTAAATTTGCAAGTGGCTCCCTTTCCAGAGAATTCTTGATTTTCTTAGGAGTGAATAGGTAGAAAAGCAAGGTAAGGAAAAGGTAATTAAGAGGAAAAGATTTAAGAATGGGGGTGCCTGGGTGGCTCAGTTGGTTGGGTGACTGCCTTTGGCTCAGGTCATGATCCCAGAGTCCCGGGATTGAGTCCCACATCAGGCTCCCAGCTTCATGTGGAGTCTGCTTCTCCCTCTGACCTTCTCACCTCTCATGCTCTCTCTCTCACTCTGTCAAATAAATAAATAAAATCTTAAAAAAAAGTTTTAAGAATGGTATCTAAGGTAAAAAAAAAAAATTACATATTATATTGACTAGTGTGGGCTCAGAATGACCAGCGTTTTCACATAAGTTATCTATTACTGCATAATAGCATTATGACAAACTTATTGGTTTAAAACAATCTCACCTATTATCTTACTTTCTGTGTGTCAGGAATCTGGGCATGGGTCCTTCATAAGGTTGCAAAATATTAGCCAGGGCTGGGTCTCATTGGAATGTTTGGCTGGAGAAGGGTTTACTTCTAAGTTCACATGGTTGTTGGCAATGTTCAGTTTTCTGTGGGCTGTTGGCTGAGGGCTTCATTTTCTTGCTGTCTAGGCTATCCTCAGCACCTTGCTCTGCGGACCTTCCCAGCATTACTACTTCCTTCCTCAAAGCCAGCAAGGGAGAGATTGTCTACTAGCAAGTTGGGTTATAATCTTAGATAATGTAATTTAACATATGTAATTATATATATTCTATCATCTTTGCCATCTTCTATTGGCTGGAAGCAAGTTATGAACCCCAGTCACATTTGAGGAAGGGGGGATTGCACAAAAGCATGAACCCAGGAGGCAGAGGGCATGGGGACAGCTCAGAGTCTGCCTGTAGCAGGTTGTTTTCCAAAAATCAAGCCCAGCTTAAAAGCCCAGATGAAGATTTTGACAGACTGTGCCCGGAAACTAATTTTTATGAAAGATGACATATTTGGAACAAGAGTAGCGTAGTTAGAGTACATATTATCTCCCAAGATGACCATTTTGAGTGGACAGTACCTGTTTCAACCAGAATTTACATCTTATCGTGCTGATAGAAGCCAATTATATTATTTCATGGTCAAATTCATCAATTACAAAACTAAAAGCATTTTTCTTATAGTCCACATTTATTCATATACTTTATATAACCTTTTGGCATTCTACCTTGCATAGACTTTCCCCTAAAGACCTGTCCAGGATGACAGATAGGTTGACTGAAGGTGCTTTTACTATGCAGCAAATCTTCAATATGACCTCTCATTACTTACGGAGATCTGAAAAGATAAATCTGCCTTTATCGAAATTTCCTTGGTTTTGTGTGTGCCAAGCTCTGAATTTACCACATAATAGCACAAGTGTTTGCTTCTCTTTGGCTATGTAGCCCCGTGGGAGTTTGTGTTAAATAGTTCCAATGGCCTCTATTATAATTAGGTAGAATCACCAGGCATTTAGTATTAAACTTCAAGACATGGAAGAAGTGTCGTATAGAACTGTGTTATGCTCACCTACGTGGTAGTCACCCTGAGGAGAATGACATACACAGGCATTGTAAAGAAACTGAAACTAGATAACTTTCCAAACATGGTCTTGGGGCATGAGGTCATCTTAACTTTAGGGTATAAGGAAGCTATAAAATCGCAGATCATAGGGTGTAAAAATCTTTTAATTTAGCCTGATGAAGACAGGTTGGAGGTTGCATTTAAACAAGGGAATATGAGGTTATAGCCAACCACATGAAAAATGGAAGTGAGCAGAAAGGGTCTTGCTTAGTTTCTGCTCCATAGAAATTGCAGTGAGCCAATAATAAATGCATTGGGATGCTGCAGAAGCTCCCCGGAAGAAAATCTTTTGTGAAGATTTTTCAGAACTCTGATCCATTCCCCAGAATATGCCGGTCGTGTTATTGATTCATTATTTTCACTTCATTTGAAGCATTATTCATCTGTGACTTTGGTTTTTGGTTGAGTTCTACTGAGAATAAAATCATCAAAACGTTTCTACTTGAACTTCATTTTTCTTTGGATGTTCTCAATAGTACAAACAACCTGAAGTGTTTTTGTCATAAGCAAGTTCATGCTTGTATGTATTTAAATCTGACACACTTGTCATTGAAACTTTGAATCAGGGTAGAGCATGCCGGCTGTACATGTTAAGTCCAAGGTTTCTTATGATTATTATTGTTTTGGCAAATTAATGTTATTAAGCTTAAACTTAAAAAAATTATATTCCTGGAATGAATGAGCTCAAGACCACAAAAGAGAAAAGCTCTAACCCAATCTATAACAACAGTGCTGAACAACAAAATATCTCATCCGTACATTAGCTCTTAGTCCTAGGTTTGCTCCGTATGTGACGTTGGGCAGTTCACTTAACCCCAGACTCAGATATTTAAAGAACATTTGAACTGTAGAATCCCGTAACTCCTAGGAAGTCAGAAGGGTAGCAACCTTTCATAAACAGCGTCAGATATCTAACCTTCTATCTTCTGGTATTTTCAAGGGGTAGCTGAGGTCATTTTGTGCTGACCCCCAAGAGCAGAGGAAGTACGGGGATAATAAAAGGTGAATAGTGAGTTCCGGACTGCCAAAGGGAAAGTGTTATTGATAAATCCAGCCACATTTTATTGAACATTTCAAATTCAGGGCGCAGTGTCAAGTACTACAGAAGGTGCAAAGAGGATTAAGACATAGTTGTTGCTTTAAAATGCTTACAAGGTAGAGGAAAATAAACGTTATAAATAAATAAAATAAGCCAAGGCAAGACAGGAAAGAATAACTATTGCTAGAAAGGAGATTCAGACTAAGTGTTATAAAAGTTTACATGGAATGATCATGTCTAGTTTGGGGAGGGTGGGCCTAGAAAAACTTGTATTAAAAGAGGACATTGAAATAGACCTTAAAGGATGGAGAGGAGTTTGTGTGATAAAAATAGAGGGATGGGGGCGCCTGGGTGGCTCAGTGGGTTAAAACCTTTGCCTTCGGCTCAGGCCGTGATCCCACGGTCCTGGGATGGAGCCCTACATCGGGCTCTCTGCTCAGTGGGGAGCCTGCTTCCTCCTCTCTCTCTGCCTGCTTCTCTGCCTACTTGTCATCTCTGTCTGGCAAATAAATAAATAAAATCTTTAAAAAAATTTAAAAAAAATAGAGGGATGGTAGCTCTGGTTACAGGGAAGATGCATAAGCTATGGTTTGGAAATGGGAAAACTTTGATTTTGGGGATAAAATTGAATGGTTCCTTTTGGTTGAACACTGGGCAGTTGTGTTGGAAGAGAAGGCAGTGGGCTCATGACTCTATCAAAAACAAAATTATGAAAGCCCAGATAGGTTACATGACTGGGCATTCTGGTTTATCATCATGCCAGCCTTCCGAGATAGACTCATTTTTCTCTTCATGTCAGTACAATGCATTTTGAGGATACAACTGCCATTCCAACAATATCTTGTCTTTTGCACTGACCCAGTGTGGTTTCACAACCTTTAACTGTGTAATGCAATGCTTTCTAACAGCATTAGAGAAATAGATAACATCGTCATTATTCAACAGCATCAAGCATCATCCAACATTCATTTTGGCAGGAGCATTAAGAAAATCTTCAAGGCTTCTGTATGGAGAAAACCACTCTGTATTTATTGTATCCCCTTGAAAATGAGAATGGTCTGGTTCTTGAAGGGACCATTTCCAAACCTGGCTAAAGAATGTAGTGACTCTTATGTTTATCACTTGGTGGCTGTCACCTTCACATTGCTTTTGGGCTTAACTGTTCTCTAAATATTGTCTTATCTTCTTTGGAGCACTTAAATTTTCTTTTCTTTCCTTTTTTTTTTTAAGCAGTACTGAATTCTATGCTAGCATCTTGTATTATCAAAGACTACGTGCAGGCATGTAAAGAATAAGCTGTTCTTGTGCAATTTGCCTTGTCTTTGCCAATTGCAGGCACAACTCTCATGAATTATTTAAACAACCACTGTCCTGGAGTGAGCCCAGGAGTACTTCAGGTATTCATAAAGAAGTCTCTTGAAGCTTCCTTTAAGGAATCATACTCCTAAGTGATAGTGAGTAAAGTGAGGTGGCAGCAGCAGTTGTAGGACTGAAGTAAACAATGGGCCAAAGTCCTGAACTGAGATTTGGGCACTTCCATAACCTATGTCTATTGGTATCTGACTTTAAAGCACTTTTTATACATGGAAGAAGCTGATAAGGAGGGAGGAAAGCCAAAGTAAGAAATACACAGCAACAGGAAACATTTTCCAGGTGCTTAGGTTCCGGGAATTGTATTCTGAAAAATCCCATGTTGTGAGTAGTACTTTCATATTTCAGATGAGGAAATTAAAGTACCAAGAGGTTAAGTTACTGATTCAAAATCATATAGTAAGTGGTACCTAAAATAGGCAACAGTTCCCCCCCACCCCCAAGGACAGAGGATTCAACCTTGTCAGAACAGCTAGGGTTAGGAAACGGGGCGGGCGGGGGGGTTGTGTTCTCTGATGTGGTGGATGCTGTAGGACCCTGCCCAGTTCTCTTTGTGTATCTAAAGCACTCATTTCCTCAGCTTCTTGGAGCACTGGAAGCTGACTCTTGGCTGAGTTCTTCTTTGCCATTGTCTTCCCCATAAGACACCTAATGTCATACTCTCTCCTTGGGGAAGCCAGAATCTAGACTAGTCTATAAGAGAGTGGGATATGGAGGTCCAGTTCCCTTGCCTTAAGGCTGGATGACTCTGAAAGGCCGGAAAGGCCATTTCAGCTCCAGAGCCCTATACAGGATCTTGGGATCAGCAACCCAGTCATATTTCTCTCCCACACAGGTGTTGAAACTTGCTCCAATAATCTACACACAAATCTCAAGCTCAGAGCCTGTTGAACTAAGAGGTTGGTGTGATGGAAGGAGCTTCGGCTTTAGAGCCTGGAGCCTTGGATTTTCCTCTTGGCTCCAATACTTCCTTCCCAGACATAAGATGTTGGATATGCTGTATTATTTTCCTGAGCCATAGTTTCATCATCTGTTCAATGGAAATGATATTCCACGGTGATTGTTATATATATAAATGTATAAAATATATATTGTGTGATGTTTAGCCCGTGGGTGGCCCCCAATTAACACTGTTTAGGGACTAATGAGTGGCTGGTCCTACAGTCTTGGCAAGATTGCCTAGGAAAAAAAGGAGCCAGGAGGTTCTCTGGTGAAGGTCAATTGGACGCATTGTGACAATCGAGTCTCCAGACATCGGCGAATGTCTCCTAGGAGCAAAATAGTCCTCAGTTTAGAACTATGGCTTTAGTTGGATGCTAAACATCATTAATGCTTTCTTGTACACATATCGTGTTCTTTTTTTGTAAAAGGGGGCAAAACATTTCTACCTCGAACACATAATACCAAACATTTAATACTGTTCCTACTTATTACTGACATAGAGAGACATCACATTTTCACATATATATGTCCGACATATTTTACAGTTGCCTTTAAAAATGCCTTAAAAATCCCTTTAAAAGTGGGCTACCATTAAGCATAGTAATGAATGAACATAACTATATTTCCCCTTTTGTTTGATTGATGGAGTCACTGGGGAGAATACTGTTAGAAAGACTTACCAGGTAATGAAAAATGGAGGTTCTACTGTATGTTGATTAAAGAGCAATGCTTCAACAGTAAGTCCCATGATTAACTCTACAACTTATTAATAAATAAGTGCCAATAAAGTATATTAAATGTTAGTTGTTTCCAGAGCAAATGTTAATCATAGAGTCCACAGTGAGACCTTTTTAGAAATGAAATACAGAAAGGTTCATGTGGTATCATTTAAGATACACTGTGAATTTAGTTTCAGTTTGCCCCTGTTCTTGGCTAGGTTTCTCTTTCTTCCTCCCAAACAATATTAGTGTGTGCTAGGAAGTGCAAAATTCTTTAACTTAAGCAAAACACAAGGAAGGAAAGGGTAACAACTGGGAAAATAATAATACTCATACCACATGTTCCAAAGCTTTTGGATTCTCTGGTCTTTTGAATATACCCTGCTATGGTGCTTCTCTCCTAGCAGAGCGATTGTGAGCTGACTGGGCGGGGGCGGTTGCTCGCCTTAGGAAAAGCACAGAATCACTTGGAGAGAACTGAACGTTTTATGTATCCAAGAAACAAACAGTAGTTAGCCTCTCAGCATTTAATAGCTGTGGCAAGGTGAAGGTCACCAGAGAAAGCTGAGAAAATGTTGTAGGACTTGCCTGTGAAACCTCAATTATCAAGGCTGTGGCTTATAGAAAAAGGAACTAATTGTTTTTGAGTAATGCTATTTTTCTTTCTTTCATTGTTCCTTCATTGCTGTCTTTTATTTGTATTCATCTTTTGTTGCCCCTTTGCTCTATTAAACCTGTACAAGCATGTGTGTACACACATATGTGGGCACACGTAGACAGACATATGCATGCAGTAACATTTGTGCTAGATCTGGATTTCCTTTCCTAAAAGCCATGCAAATAGAAGAGGGACTCAGCTCTCACAGAGGTTCCTTCTGCTTGGGATGAGCTCTACCTTATCAAATATCTCTTTGTCTACATTTTGCTTACTTTTTTTTTAATAAATTTTTTTATTTTTTATAAACATATAAAGTATTTTTATCCCCAGGGGTACATGTCTGTGAATCGCCAGGTTTACACACTTCACAGCACTAACCATAGCACATACCCTCCCCAATATCCCATTACCCCACTGCCCTTTCCCGACCCCACTCCCCCCAGCAACCCTCAGTTTGTTTTGTGAGATTAAGAGTCACTTATGGTTTGTCTCCCTCCCAATCCCATCTTGTTTCTTTTCTTCTTTTCCTACCCCCTCAACCCCCCATGTTGCATCTCCACTTCCTCATATCAGGGATATCATATGATAGTTGTCTTTCTCTGATTGACTTATTTCACTAAGCATGATACCCTCTAGTTCCATCCACTTCGTTGCAAATGGCAAGATTTCATTTCTTTTGATGGCTGCATAGTATTCCATTGTGTATATATACCACATCTTCTTTATCCATTCATCTGTTGATGGACATTTAGGTTCTTTCCATAGTTTGGCTATTGTAGACATTGCTGCTATAAACATTCGGGTGCACGTGCCCCTTCGGATCACTACGTTTCTATCTTTAGGGTAAATAACCAGTATTGCAATTGCTGGGTCATAGGGTAGTTCTATTTTCAACTTTTTGAGGAACCTCCACGCTGTTTTCCAGAGTGGTTGCACTAGCTTGCATTCCCACCAACGGTGTAGGAGGGTTCCCCTTTCTCCGCATCCTCGCCAGCATCTGTCATTTCCTGACTTGTTAATTTTAGCCATTCTGACTGGTGTGAGGTGATATCTCATTGTGGTTCTGATTTGTATTTCCCTGGTGCCGAGTGATGTGGAGCACTTTTTCATGTGTCTGTTGGCCATCTGGATGTCTTCTTTGCAGAAATGTCTGTTCATGTCCTCTGCCCATTTCTTGATCGGATTATTTGTTCTTTGGGTGTTGAGTTTGATAAGTTCTTTATAGATTTTGGACTCTAGCCCTTTATTTGATATGTTGTTTGCAAATATCTTCTCCCATTCTCTCAGTTGTCTTTTGGTTTTGTTAACTGTTTCCTTTGCTGTGCAAAAGCTTTTGATCTTGAGGAAATCCCAATAGTTCATTTTTGCCCTTGCTTCCCTTGCCTTTGGCGATGTTCCTCGGAAGATGTTGCTGCAGCTGAGGTCGAAGAGGTTGCTGCCTGCGTTTTCCTCAAGGATTTTGATGGATTCCTTTCTCACATTGAGGTCCTTCATCCATTTTGAGTCTATTTTCGTGTGTGGTGTAAGGAAATGGTCCAATTTCATTTTTCTGCAAGTGGCTGTCCAATTTTCCCAACACCATTTGTTGAAGAGGCTGTCTTTTTTCCATTGGACATTCTTTCCTGCTTTATCGAAGATTAGTTGACCATAGAGTTGAGGGTCTATTTCTGGGCTCTCTATTCTGTTCCATTGATCTATGTGTC
>PISX010007107.1:0-75000 GCA_004024625.1 Mellivora capensis
ACAGGTACTGGAAAATCCTACTTAGAAAAAAAATGAAAAATATAATTTGGGGGAAATGAAATATATGATTTTGAGATAGAATGGTGTCATTTTCTCTTCCTACTAGAATTTCATTACAAGCATTTTTAACTGTCCAAAATGCTTTAAGAAGTGAGTTAAAAGATGATCCCTCTCCTCTGCAGCAGCTAATGGAAGTTAGAAAATGGTGAGAAAGAGGATTAATGACAAAAGGAAAGGTAGAGATATATATACATATATATGTATATACATATATGTATACATACATATGTGTATATATGTGTATATAATACATATTATATGCATTGTAAGCAAAAGTATGGAATGAACACAGTGATTTCTGTTTTTAAGACAAAAGTGTGAGAAGTGCCACACCCTGTTTTCTAATTAGTTAAAAAAGGCTTCTTAGAAATGAATATATGATACTGAGGGGCAACTGCTAGGAGACACAGAGGAAGTGAACAATGACAAAGTTTTACAAGAGCGGGGATTTGTTTTTAAAAAATATGTAATTTTCCCATGTGCCTTCTTACTTATGGAAAAAGCCTGATTCAGCTCAGGAAGAAACAGAACAACAACAACAACAAAAAAACCAAAAAACAAAACACTTGGTGAACATGCGGTGCTGGAAGTCCACACTAAGAGGTGCTTGGAGGGCTCCTGAGATGAGGAATTCAGTAGAGGGGATCACACTGGTGCTCTCCTCTCCCCCACAGAGTTTGCTCAGCTCAGTACACTAAGTAGTTTCCATAGTCATGGTGTCCTCCCTGGGGCCAGGACTTTCACAGTCACCCATCAACAGTCTGACAGTGAGGGCAGAGTGACTGGGTATCCTAATTTTTCTTTATGGTGTGTTGGGGCCTACTTCAAACAAAGCATTGTAAGAAATTCCAATATGCTTTTATGAATGTGTTTGTTGTGGCCAGAGTGAGATAGTCACGATAACTTTGTGGTTAGACTAGAGTTCTCTGATCACAACACCTAAGTTAATCCACAGGTTTTATACTGTCTAGTGCACACACACATACACCCCCACACACGGTTAAACAAAAGTTTAACAGAAAAATATTTGGCTCTATTACTGCTGAGGCACTCTGATATTATTTTCTTACGTAATTTTATTAATACAGATGCTGGACATGACCCACCAAATTGATTTTAGGACTGATTAACGGGCTGTAACCCATAGTTCAAAAACCACAGACTGAGAGGTTATTGTCATAAAGGATAAGATATTTTTCCCATTGCTCCTCATTGTCCCTTTGAGAGATAATTTTAGAGTTCTCATGGGAAGAAGTAATGCAAGATTAGAGAGAAATCAAAAGCAATACAATCCTAACCTCAACTCTAATACAATCTAAGAAGAACTAGAACTTTAATTTAGCCCTGGATTCAAGGTATGGAGGTACGTTGAGCATGTGCATATGTCAGATATCATTAATTAAAACATTTTGCAGGGCACCTGGGTGGCTCAGTTGGTTGAGCGACTGCCTTCGGCTTAGGTCCTTATCCTGCAGTTCCAGGATCAAGTCCCCCATGGAGCTCCCTGGTCAGTGGAGAGACAGCTTCTCCCTTCTCATGCTCTCCCTCCCTCACTTTCTCTCAAATAAATAAATAAAAATCTTTAAAAAATATTTTGCAAACAAATAGAATGAGACAATCGTAACTGAAAGGCAACTGCCATCTTCTCTACAAGCTTTACCAATCCACGTGCTCTTACATTTTAGAATATCTTTGTAAAAGAGATGGCAAAAAAAGGGAAATTTAATTTAAACGGGAATGGAAACAATTATTTTTATATTCTGAAGATTCACAAAATAAAAACTATACTTAAATAGTAACTAAATATTATTGAGTCAGACTTATATTCATATTTAGATATACTTCTATTGATACTGTATTAGCCTAGACATGTGCAAATGTCCTGAGAGGTACACATTTCTGATCGGGGATTTGAATCCCAAATTCCTTAATGATTTTATTATTGATATGAATCAAAGGACATTTTCACATAAGCAAAAGACTCATCACAGAATCACTGAATTCATTTACACCAATTTAACACATATACGTGAGGACAGTGAAATTTCAATATTAAGGTCCTACGTGCCTATTCATTATAATTAATTTACAAAAGCAGTGATTACCAAGAAAATATGAGATGAATCCTTAAGCCTTGTTTTTGATAATTAGAGACAACTGAGTAGTTGCTACAGCTGTATGTATCAATAAAAAAAATAAGAATTTTCCAAAGTTTGAGCTAGGATGAGATGTAAATAAATTTTTAAGAGAAAACAAAAATCTAGGTATATTATTGGTTTATCCATCTATCTAATTCAAAGAACTACAACTATTTATGTATTCTCTTTAGAATAGCTTGATTATTTCATACATTTTACCTTCTTTCACTATAATTACCTTTAAAATCTTTGGTAAGTTAAATATTTTACTTAAACATTGCTATAGTTGAGCTGTTAAAAATCTGTAGATGGTAGTCCTATTTGGGGATTTATTTGGATCAGTGTTTAATGCCTCAATATTTAAGACTCCAAAGCACCTTCCTATGTAAATTTGTTTTAAAGAAATAAAATTTCAAATAAAAAAATAAATCTCTGTACATATGACTTTTGTAATTGTAACACACTAACATATTGAAATCACACTAACATATATTAATGTTTAATTACAGTCATTTTTACTGCATATGCAAAGGGTAAAACAAAGGTGACAAATTGACAATATAATACTTATTTAAGAATATTCATGAAGCATAAGTAATGAATTCATGCTTTATGTAAAATTATACATTAAAGGGGAAAACTGTTGAAAACAGTTCTTAGTTTATAAAAATAAAAATATATATAAATATAAAATAAAAATCTTTCCTATTTTGCTGGTATTTATAACTTGCTAGTTTCCATTATTGTGTTTTTTTAATCTAATTTTTCTTGACCCTTCCACTTCCAGAAGATTAGTTTTCAGGATGAGAGAAAGCATAGAGCGAAGGGAGATTTAAAATAAGGTAATTTGATTATAATTACTGCAAATATTTAAGTGACCAGGAAATGGGAGGCAGGAAACTGTGTTATAATGAGAATGCTTTTGCCAGGTCAGAGGAAACCAGCTTCCATATTCTAGCTTTTGCAACTAACTAGCTGGCAAGCTGAGCCAAATATTGGATTTGCTAGGTCTCAATGTGTCTCTTAGGAAAAATAAAGGAATTGACTGGGTGTCAGTAAGGTTCCTTTTTGAATAAAATTTTCTGAAATTACTACTTAAAATAATTTTTAGTTACATATTTTATTTTTCTATAATTCTATTTCATCTCTTCTTTGAAGAAGAGAATTAGATTTCAAAAACTTAAAAATTTACTGGTCAAATTCATATTCTTTTTTTTTTTAAGATTTTATTTATTTGAGAGAGACAGTGAGGGGAGAGAGGCACAGGGAGAGAGAGAGAGAATCTCAAACAGATTCTATGCTGACTGTGGAACCAGACGTGGACCCAGACATGGAGCTCAATCTCATGACCCAGAGATCAGGACCTGAGCTCCAAAAGTTGGACACTTAACCAATCCTTTCACTCAGGTGCCCCCGAATGCATATTCTATTAATAATTTAAACTCAGTAACAAGATATAATGCAAATGCTGAAAGTAGAATGAAACATTGGTTATATAGTATGATGCAAAATGCAAAATATAGAATTCCAACAAAATAGTAAAACAAAAAAAAACAATGAACCATAATATTAACAATGTTAGTTTTGGATTATGAGTGGATAGTTTCTTCTTTTCAGTTTTCTGTGTCTTTTTTGTTTTTAATATTTTATTTCTGTATTTGAGAAAGAGAGTGAGAGAGAGAACAAGCTGAGGAAGAGGAAGAGGAAGAAGCAGATTCCCTGTTGAGCAGGGATCCTGACTAGGGTCTTGATTCTAGGATCCCAGGATCCCAGGATCATGACATGAGCAAAAGACAGATGCTTAACTCACTGAGCCACCCAGGTGCCCCCTATGTCTTTTAAAAACACAATGTCATATGTTAGGTTTATAATAGGGACTGAAATAAAGTTTATTTAAAAAAAAAAACAAAGAAAAATAAAATTTTAATATTCCTCTTTCTGCTTATTTCTATGTAGTTTCTCCTTCCTTGGATCCACCCATGACCCAGGAATGTCAGGAATAAACAAGCATATGAAGAAATAAATCTTGGAAAAAATTAAAAGTTTGATGATATCTTGTAAGGGGAAAGAATGAGGAGGGAAAGGACATTTCATGTTTTATGGACAAGTGTAAATTGAAAAGACCTATTAGCAAAATGACCTGTCATTAACTTTCAAAATTAAAAATGCAATTTGTCCAGCATTCCAGTTCTCAGAATTTATCCTATAAAAATTCTGATCTACATGCATAAAGACCTAACATGAAAATTTTCTTTATAAATTAGTTTAAAATAGTGAAATTTTTTAAAAGCAAAAAGTTGACTGTCCATCAATAGAGAAATGACAAAGTACATTCCAATATCTTCAAACTCAGGGATACATGATGCCACTACAAATAATGGCTTTTATTTTCAGTAGGTTTTTTAAGTTACTGATAATTGCTGAAGAATGGTCATGTCCATGTAAATAAAAGCTCTACTTTTATTTTATAAGTGTAAATATATGTATAGCTATATTAATGCACAAGCAAACGTGGTTACCTGTGAAGGAGGGAATGAACTGGTAAGGGAGGTGTGTAGCACAGAAAAACTCTTTTATGTACTTTTTGAAATGCTGGGACATTTTCACCAATAGCGCAAATTTATATGTTACATACATGCTGTGTGTTAAGCATATGCACATATACAAACACAGATACACACTCATAGCAATAGGTATGCGTATAAGTTTTTAAGATTATCATATGCAATGTTGGGTAGTTGTAAATATCAACCAAGTGGTATATTTTATAATTAAAATATTAAAATTAAAATACTATTTTTTGGAATTTACACAGATACCTACTCAGCACTCCACACTGTGAGTCATGCTGCTGGGTGTGGTCACCTCAGGGTGCAACTGACACCCTTGTCCAAGGTCTGCCCATTAAACTGATAGGCCTAGGGGCACCTGGGTGGCTCAGTTAAGCATCTGCCTTTGGCTCAGGTCATGATCCCAGGGTCCTAGGATTGAGACCGCATCAGGCTCCCTGCTCAGGAGGAAACCCTCTTCTCCCTCTTCCACTCCCCCTGCTTGTGTTCCCTCTCTCGCTGTGTCTCTTTCTGTCAAATAAATATTAAAATCTTTAAAAAATAAATAAATAAACTGATAGGCCCAGAAAGTAGATTTGGTAGATTGAGAGCAGGTTCCATCTCTCAGGGTCTGACTGATTTACCAAGCCCATAGACTGCTATATAAAATAAGAATGCCAAGTTATTAATTCTGTATGAGCTATTAACTGTCACAGGATATGGAATGATTCCTGTGTAGCTTTGCCAGGATGAGATGCCAGCTTACAGTCCAAATGTTTATTCACTTATGATGGGAAATTTAATTGGTAACAAGAACCTGAATACTCATATATTTACGACTGGTCAATTATACCCGTCTACTATAATTAGACTTATAATGAAGAATTACGTTTCTTATATGTAATGGTAAGTACATATGTTTTATATAAATTATATATATATATACATGTTAACAGAGCCTGGAAGAAAATGTGCAAAACTGGAAATATTTCTTGGGGGGAAAGAAAATAGGTGACGCTTTTCTTGTTAAAAATATTCAGAATAAAGAAATAAATATAAACATAAGTTTAATAAAATTTAATGTAACAAATTTATGCAAAATTGACTCCATCTAGTCATTAGGATAGGCAAATAATTAATAACTTAATGATGAAGTGCTTCAGTTTTCCCACTGATGTGTAGAGGTTTAGAAACATGAATGTAAAGCAATATTATAAATTTACTTAAAACTATTTCAGTGTTTGCAATGAGCTAGTAGGTAGAGGCATGGGAGGAATGTTTATAGTCAAAGGGCAAGTTTAAATCAAGACCTAAACCGGGAAATCGTCTAATGGTTGTTCAAGTAGAAATGTTTAAGTGTGGTGATTCATGAATGGTATACACAGAAATCAGTGCTGGTAATAGATAGCTAGAAAGTGCTGTTCACATCAAACCGTGATTACCATAAGCCTCTAATTATGTGCTCTGGGGAGAGCCTTGTGCCTTTCCCACTGTAATTTCTGGTTCTTAAACTGGAACTCTATGACTTCAATTCAATCTCAATGGTTTCTTAGCTGTTAAATGTAGGCTCACCCATGAATAACCACCGATACAATCTGCTGTGCCCTGCTGTACACAAGCAGAATTTGACAATAATAATGTTTTCTCTTTGATTTCAATGTGTAATGATGGTTGAAAAAAAAAATTACTGGCAGTTTGCTGTAAAAATACTTGAGAGGATACCTTTGAGCCAAAGAGTTTAATGCAAATTTAAACAATATCCACATACCAAGAAAACAGTCATTAACCTCATCCTAATTTTACTACAATTCACACTTTAGCTAAATACTGGGACATGGTTATTTTGTGTTAAGTTTGGGGGCAAAGGACATGGAAAGGAGAACTCTGGAAATGGAAGAGGGGCTGGTAAGGAGCCGTCAGCTCTAAGTCCTGCAAAGTTTGCAGAGTAATGAACCTCCTCAATCATATTTATTAACTCAGCAACTTAGAAGTTTGCTCTGTTAAGTAGCTAAGCTATCCATGGAAGATAATCACTTTTTGCAGCACTCAGAGAGATCATACACTCTTAGCAGGAAATCATACCTGCACTTTGTATGGTTCCTCCTTTGCCAGTCTAACCCAGATCTGAAAAGGCCCTTCATGGCTCAGCCTACCAGGCCTCATGTCACTGGACACAGACTGAGCAGGCAAAGGAAGAAGCTACACTGTACCAAGAGAGCAGCTGTGGACAATAGTAGCCAAGTAGAAATACAATGTCTCTTTCCCCGGTCACAGAACAGAAGGGAGGTACCAACACAATACAATTAATTGTGCTGACAATGAGGTTCTAGAAATTCATCTGAAGGCAGTAGTTCTCACCAAACAAGGGGCTCATATATCCATCTTTTTGTGGACAAAGTACTGAAGGGCAAAGTGACAGAAAGATAGGCAGTGCAGGTGACAATGTTCCTCGTCACTAACATGCTTACTGTGCCTGCATATCTCAGTCCTCAGAAAGAAGTGAACACCTTCCCTTAATTTTCCTTCTACCTACATGTTTGCTAAATGATATAGTGATCTCATGAACAAGCAAAGATAGCAGTTCCGTTCTCCTAAGAGCTTGTCATTTTTGTCAGGCTTACCATAGTTCCATAGTTTCTCAATCAATTATGTAACTTCCTCACTGTAATTTTTTGTTTTTTGGACACCTGGGCCTGGAGGATGGCTTTTTATTCATAAAACAGGGCAGCACCTGTAATCTTATATTGTGTATTATATTGTGTAAACGGTTTTCAGGAAGTAAGGTAAATTCCTAAAAAACTTGCATTAAAACTAAAAGAGTTGGAACACCTGGGTGGCTCAGTAGGTTGGACGACTGCCTTCGGCTCAGGTCATGATCCCGGAGACCCGGGATCGAGTCCCGCATCGGGCTCCCAGCTCCACGGGGAGTCTGCTTCTTCCTCTGACCTTCTCCTCGCTCATGCTCTCTCACTGCCTCTCTCTCAAATAAATAAATAAAATCTTAAAAAAAAATTAAAAGAGTTTACTCTTCAAGTGTAAAGATGATACTACTGCTAGTTTTAGAATATTAGGGGTGGGTTGGCACTAAGCCATTCACCTATTTTTATTCTTTATTTTTCCTTGTACCAAATATTTATTAACTTCTATTGCACAAGAGAGTACCAGGACCTGTAGGTAAAAACATAAATAAGACATTCCCTTCCATACATAAGTTTCTTTTGTAAATTGCTTAGAGAATATTAGAAATTTAGTCTGTCCACCAAATATGGTTTTAACCCTACAAAGGGAGGTAACCATTAGTTACTGGCATCAAATTAATGGCCATGGCTTTATTCCTACTAACTTTAGTATGGTCAATAGCAGAAATAATAATTCCCAGCCCTAAGCTCCCTTTACTTTAATAACAGAGAAAATGGCTCATCAAATATTTTTAAATATTCAGCTGCAGAGTATTCCAGGCAACCTTCATCATCCATGAGTCAGAAAGCAGCCCACACTGACCTCTTGTCTTAGAGGTATCATTTTCCCACGCTATAATAAGACTAATTTTCATATAGCTGCTGAATATAACTGGTGTGAAAAATGGATAAAATGAATTATTTCTTCAAATTCTATGTTTCTTAGTTTTAACCGAACTATAAATCTTAGTATTTCACCGACCTAACTCAGAAATATTCTTTAAGTAAAAAAGAAGCTAGTAGAGCTATTCATTCAATTTTTAAAAGGCTGCTTTATACCAAACCAATGTAGTGTGCAAATATAGAACTTAATTAAAATACTATATATAAAATATTAACAGCTGTAGTTATTAACATTACATTAAATTCCCTTGAGCTAGGCCAACATAAAATGAGCTCTCTTTTCTTTCAATTTAGTAAAGGGCAGAACTTGGTGTAGTGAATAAGCTTTGGTTTTTACACTGTTTGTCTCAATTCACTAATCTGAAATTGTAATTGCATAAGAGTACCTTACTAGCTTCATATCACTGAGCATACTAACTTAATCTTTCCTTTGGATTCCAACAAAAATCTCCTATCTTATTTTCTTAAGGTAAATTATACTGTCGTAAGGCATCCCTCTCATCTTCCCATCCAGCATTGAACTTTCTAAATTAACACAAATATTCTCTGCCTTTGACCTTTTCCAATGAGGGTACAAAAAGGGTACTTAAGAAACTATTGGCAATTTTGGAGAATTAAAGAACTTAAAGAGAAAAAAAGGTGGATTTTATTCAGCCTGAGGATTAAGGCATTTATCCAATTCTTATTGTAATAGGTCATCGAAGGAACTTGGGAATCTAATTAGACCACATCAACACTTAAGACTAGAATAAATTACCATTATCAAATGAATAATGGCTGGTTTTGTTTTCTGTTAGACATTGTTTGTATTTATTAAAGTTTTGACATTAACCATGTATTTCTTCATATAGTTAAAAAATACCTCATTTCTAGGTGAATGAAATACAACTGATCTGAAGTATGATAACTTTGCTCCTCTGAACTTCCAAAAGATGTCCACTTAATGGGGCATCTGGGTGGCTCAGTTGGTTAAGTGCCTGCCTTTAGCTCAGGTCATGATCTCAGGGTCCTGGGATCGAGCCCTGCATCGAGCCCCACTTCGAGACCTGAATCGGACTCCCTGCTCAGTGGGGAGTCTGCTTCTCCCTCTCCTTCTGTTTTCTGCCCCCACTCCTGCTCCTTCTCTCTCAAATAAATAAAATCTTTTTTAAAAGTCCACTTAATCTAATCTTTATGTTTTAAATTATTATGAAGCCTGGGTGGTTCAGTTAAGCATCCGACACTTGACTCAACTCGGGTCATGACCTAAGGGTCGTGAGATCAATTTGCACATTGGTTTGAGAGCAGAGTCTGCTTGAGTTTCTCTCCCTTGCCCTTTCCCTGGCTTGTGCTTGTTATTTCTATGTCTCTCAATAAATAAATAAACAAATAAAAATAAATTTTTAGGAAGTCTAACATCTACATACACATATGTGAGAGTAATTTAAAAATTTAATTCTAGGGGTATTTTAAACCAAACATATCATCCAGAAGTTAATATTCAAAGCATAAGTCCGTGCTCCATTCCTCTTTTTTTTTTAAGATTTTATTTATCTATGTGACAGATAGTGATCATAAGTAGGCAGAGAGGCAGGCAGAGAGAGATGGGGGGAAGCAGGCTCCCTGCTGAGCAGAGAGCCTGATGCGGGGCTTAATCCTAGGACCCTGGGATCATGACCTGAGCCAAAGGCGAGGCTTTAACCCACTAAGCCACCCAGGCACCCCTCCATTCCTCTTTTTTAGACTTCTGTTTGGAAGTTCCTAAGTAGCCAATTGACTGCTAACTCTGGTACAAACAGGCTGGAGGAAGTGAAAAGGGAAGTACTCTATTGTTATATTTTTGTATTCCCCTCAATGTACACTTCTCAGCTTAAATCAGAAAAAAAAGAGGAATCGAATTTCTAATGGAATCAGTATAATGCAGCAGGAAAAAAAAATGTTGTCTACACTCAGTCATCTAAGAAAACAGAACCGATAAAAGAAGTATAGATAGCACAGAATGGCAACTAATCTTCCCTGTAGAAGATGTCAGGGAAACCAAAGAACGGAGGGAGACCACAGTTTCCAGGAAGGGATGAATCTGAAATCGTCTCTGAGAGTCTGAGGACCAGAGCAATGGGTTCTGACCTTCCTTCAATTTTCTGCCCTCACCCTTGGCTCCCTCTAAATTCCCATTTGTTCCATTTTTCTATTTTGTCAGGCAAAAAGAAAAAAAAATTGTAGGATGTCAATCACAATCTTTTTGATTGATAAGCAGGAAAACAAGGCATGACTAAAAGTTAAACAGGACACAGTTCTACTGAGGGATGCTGGGAGGACACAAGTGACAAGGGGGTCTATGAAAGGAGCACTCACTTCAGGACTGCAGCATGGCCTTCCTAAAATAGGATGGCGATCACAGATGACTGGATCTGAAAAAGGTACTAAGTGTTCTCTGGTATGCATTGATCATCAGCTGGAAAGCTTTGCAAAAATATAGAATACTAGATCCCATCACTGTTGATACGCCTTCATCAGGTCTGAGAGCCAGTCAATACTGGGTTCTTTCCAATATGTTTTATGAAGGAAGAAATTCAGACCCACAAAAGATGGCTTGGCCAAGCTTACACTGATATTTAGTGGAAAATCCAGAGTGCATGGTATGGTATGTAAATAAATAAGGAATTTTGGGGAGGGAAGGAAGGAGAGTAGTTAGGTCTAAATTCAGCTGTCTTCTATTATAAGAAGCTAATTTTTATTTGTAAGTGAGAGGAACAATTAGAGTGTGGGAGCACAATGTGAAGAAAGTAAAAAAGACATAGTATATAGTTATATACCTAAAATAAGTTGCTTTTCTCTTCCGCTCTCTTTCTCCCTCTTTCTCTTCTTCTGTCTCTCTCTCTCTCATGGCCTTCGTTTCTACAAGTGCTATTTCCTCTGCCTGGGTGATCCTTGCCCCTACAAACCTAATGCTAGTCAATACCTTAAGCCTCCTAATCCACTCTCAAATTTCAAAGTAAGTAAATATTATTTCTTCAAGCCTTGCCTACAATGCCCCCTCCTTTCCCCAATCACATGCGTGTACACACATACACAACACAGGCACACACACACATCCCTAGGATAAAAAGCATAGCAAAAGGAAGCCAGAGGAAAGAATTCCTATTGGTTCAGTTCTAAACATCTTTCATTAGAAAGGGAAGCTATTTGGAAGTCAACAGAGTTGTGCCCATGTTTGTGAAATCCTATGGCATTGATTAAAGTGTTTTTGATACCACAGATCCAACTTGGATAAAAATTAAACTAAGGATTGAAAATGAAACTAAGGATTTTCTATGTGGATTATTGAATTTTCTTTTTTTTCATATTTTGTATTTGCCACTCCAGGCACCTCCAAACATTCAATGATAGAAGCAATAATTGAGAATACAAGAACCCTGAATTTTGTCACTTGCAAATTCAAGATAAAATGTCTTGCAAGATTTGGCACTTGATTATCCAATAAATGTTCATTTAAGAAATGATTCCAGAAGCCATTTGAGCATTTGGAGTTTTTTATGCCCAACTATAATGATTAATTAGCTCCTTCTGATTTGTATATGATGTGAAACAGAAATAATAACAGAGAATTTCTTTTACCCTTAAGACAAAAATGCAGGAAATCTTCAGTATTTCTTGGTTTTATTTCCCTTGGTGAGGGATGAAAGGAGTGTTCCAGCAAGAGTATAGAAAATATGATAAATTACCTGACCGTCCATCTCTTTGGAAATCCACATGATACCATTCTCCATCATTCACCTTCTTCTGTAGGGCTTTGATTTTTATTGTACCTGACCCCATGTCCAGGAGGAGGTAGAGATGGCCATCTAGCATCTCAATAGCAAAGAAGTCAACCTTTATCATCTGAGGGTGCTTGGCATCTTTTTGGTGTCTTGGTTTGCCATGGCTAAATAAAATGAGGCCATTTGGCTCTGTTGTGCGGAAATCAAATGATATGGAGCCTGTTTTCTTTGCATTCCATTTAGGCAAAGAGATGAAAGACTCTGGGGTTTCAAAGGTGATTGGGTCCAAAGTTGCAACATTCTCACATTTAAAGGCCACCACTCCGTGGATCTTCATCTTAGGGTCTCCTTGCTTGGCAAGTCGAGATAATTCCAACCTTACATCGTTATTTTTATATACAACCTGTGGGCAGAAGATAGCCGTGAGAAATCAGGCCCATATTTTAATATTTAGAACTTGTCTTCAGCTCATGTAACTTGCAACACATGTTTGCAACACAATGTTTAGTGCATTTTGATATATGATAGCTTTTGCAGCCAAATAAAATTCAAGTATCAGCTCATTAAACAGTAACCATTCCAACCTAATTTCACTCAAATAATGTCTATACACATATCCACACTGGTTGTAGGTGACCCAAATAATTTGAATGTATCTGATTACAGTTTTCGTTATTTCAAGCATGTATAGACTCAAACTTATATATTTGCTTTTGTTGTTGGTTATTACACTTTGTTTGTTAAATATAAAGGTATTTCTGCTTTCCCACTACTAAAGCATTTGAAATTAGATATCTTGTATAACAGTTCCCTAAAATACAGGGTCTGGTCTATGGTCTATATAGCCACAATGAGTATCAACCCTGTAAGATAATCACAAGTTGAGATAGAAAACATCCTGAATTTTCTCAGAAAAATCATAAAATACAATTAAAATGCAGAAGCTCTCTTTTCCCCATGGCCTGCCTACATTAACAACTGTTTGAATAATGATGGGTAACTTTGGAACAATGTTGGCTCTAAATCCATTCAACCTGTATTACTTGTGTTCCATTTTACTTTCAAGTATACAAATGAGGAACAAAGTTTGTCCCGTACTCTCATTTCCCAAGGCACTTCATCCAAAGTGGCCAGGTGGTTCTGCCTGCTTGTTGATAATCCTATGGCTTCTTGGACTCCAAATGGCAGGCACACTGGACAAATCCCCCGCACAGTACCCAATATCGTGTATCTGCTATCACATCACCTTAATAAACTTGAAGGCATTCTGACATAAAGATAAAGAGAGATCCATACCCTGCCTCTATAAAATGCCTTCCATGCATAATTACATTTCCAAAATACATATGTCATACTGACTTAAGAATAAATTAGCTATCTATGTCCAGAGAACTATCTAAAATATTTTAAGAAGCCATTCAAAAGTTCACAGCAGCCAACCCTGACAGGTTCAAAATTCATTTATATTTATATAATAGAAAAAAAAAAGACAGCCTGTGTCTGATTAGTGCTATAAAGTGCTATAAAGTTAACTGGTCAATACACCAAACCTATGGCAAAACCTAACTAAGCCGACAGTGTGGCTAATAAATTTCGTGATATGACTTGTTAATGAATACTGTTATTTTTCAGTGATTAAGAGTGTAGGCTCTAGTATCAGACTCTCTGAGTTCAAATTCCAGTGCTAGCATTACCTAACTGCATGATCTCTCCAAGCCTTAGTTTTTTCCCCTCACTTTTAGGGAGATAACACCTTACAAGATGGTTGTAATTATTAAAGAAAAATGAATGTAAATGAGAGAATCTACATAAAGTCAATCGATCCAATGCCAGGCACATTGTGAGATTTTCAATAAATACCAACTACATCAAACTTCATGATAATAAATATCATCTCTTCATCATCATCTGGTAGAGACAGAAATAATGTAATCTAATTCATTTTAAGGAAATGCTTAGAATTTAAGCACACACTTACAACTGGTATTTTATAGCTGATTTGTGCCAAGCAAAGAAGTCACATCTTTTCACTACTAGTCCTGGTGTTTCAGTTTACCTTTATCTGCAGGGAGGATTATTATAAAGAATACCATATCCATTATTTGAGCAAATATGTATAATGGTTTAATAAGCAAATACTGACAACAAAAGAAAAGAAAATGAACTTAGGCAATAACAAAAGGGAATTAGATTAATTCTTTTTTGTTTTTAAGATTTTATTTATTTATTTGACAGACAGAGATCACAAGTAGGCAGAGAGGCAGGCAGAGAGAGGAGGAAGCAGGCTCCCTGTGGAGCAGAGAGCCTGATGCGGGGCTTGATCCCAGGACTCCAGGATCATGACCTGAGTCGAAAGTAGAGGCTTTAGCCCACTGAGCCACCCAGGCTCAAATTAGATTAATTAGATTCGTCCTGAATTAGATTAATTCTTAAGTATACTTTCTTGAAGAGTGAAAGAGCTACTAAGTCTTGGGAAAATTGATTTAGGATTGTCTTTCTTTGGGGATCTTTAGAAGTGGAGAAAATGGTGTCCGTGGATGAGTTTCCAAGTTTTATAACCTCTCACCATGACTTTCAAGCTACCCAAGCCTCTATTTTTTTCACTTTCCCTGGTGATTTATACTTCATTATCTGGAGATTCCCGTGACAAAAATATTGATCAGGAATGAGGAGAGTATTTTCTGACCCAACTGATGCAGATGATAATGTTGACCTACGCTAACACATTGCCCATGAAATAGAAGCATCGCAATGGTCAGGTGTTTCTGACATGAGTAAGTATGTAGAAGGTTGGGCATATTGCCTCATGAGGCCAATACCAGCTACAAAAAAGTTGAGGGATATAGGGCTAGGGTAATTCTAGGTAAGGATTTCAGCGAGTGATTTATAATCTCATGAGTAAGTTGGAGCCCTGGCAAAAAGGAGGTTCAAGAAAATGGAGAACAAAAGTAGGGATTCCTTTGATCAGATAACTTAGGGTTAGCCAGGCACACAGAGCCCACCCCCACCCCCGGAATTAAAAAAAAAAAGTCTCCACCAGAATTTATGCTTTGTACAGACAGGGTTCTTGCTCACTATAGTCAACCATCGAGATCAGTGTCTGGCACAAAGCAGACACTCAATAAATATTTGCTGAGAATTGAATAAAGTTCTTTATTCCCTTTTTTTGACCTAGTCTCAGATTATAGACATTAAGAATATTTACAAATGTAGTTATGTAAAGCAGAATGTGGTATTGCGACTAATCTCACAGACCGGCTACTATTTTTAGTTTATTTCTTTAGAAAAATGTGGGAACTGCTGTGCGTATCCAGTTATAAACAGCAAGATGGCTGGTGTATTGGAAAACTTTACCTGCAAACTCATATTGGGGGGTTTAAATTACTTTTAGAATGAAAAACACCTGAGTTAAAATTCTCCAGAGGTAGAATCATTTTCCTAGAAGAGCTATCTTGAGGAGAAGTGTGATATACTTTTTTTCCTTCTCATTTTGTATTCTTTGAAAGGCAACTCCAGAAGATAGAAAAGCCATTTTGGATAGGCAGGCTGATAGCTCTTACAGTTGTAAGATACTACTTCATCTGACCCAGATTTCATAATCACCCTACTTTTCCAAAGTTAGACGTACTCTTCAAATGACCTGAATATAGTTCAATTATAATAAGTAGACAGCAAGCACTCCAAATCTTTTAAAAATTCACATGTAAGCTATTTTTTTGCTTCTTTCTGAGATAATATGATTCTGAATCATTTGTGATTATTCATGTATCTTTTTTTAAAGATTTTATTTATTTATTTTACAGAGTGAAAGAGATCACAAGTAGGCAGAGAGACAGGCAAAGAGAGAGGGGAAGCAGGATCCCTGCTGAGCAGAGAGCCAGATGTGGGACCCGATCCCAGGACCCTGGGATCATGACCTGAGCCGAAGGCAAAGGCTTAACGCACTGAGCCACTCAGGTGCCCTCATGTATCTTTTTTTATTTATGTCAAAAGTTGTAATTTATTCAATAGTTTCAACTTTCAAAAATATCTATATACTTCACAATTGGTGATAGTATATGCATACTCATTTGGGTCTGTTCATAAAATTAAGATTTTGAGGGGATATTGATTTTTCCTTTTTTTTTTTTTTTGAAGAGTAATTCACAATGTTGAATTTCACTTCTCTGCTTCATGGGCTTAAATCATAAATCCCAAAGGGATAAAAACATGAAAGAGATGAGATGTTTTTGTTTTTTGTCATCTATAATTTTTTAAAAATATCTCTGACACTGAAATGTGCAAGAACAGGAGCAATATGTCTGTATTTTTATATTCCTAGGCTTGAAATTTGAGGTAGTCACTGAATATTTTATTGGATCTTCATATTAGTCCTAAAAGGCAAGGGAAATAAACAGGAAAAAAAAATAAGTTTGAGAGTATAGACATAGCTTAATCACAAAGCTCTTATCTAAGTCAACTTGCTTAAACTCTCTACTTCTCAGTTGCTTAATTTCTTAATTTCTAAAATTTTCTAAAAAGAAAAAATATATATATGTATATGTGTATATATAAAATGGAAAACCAGGTCCTATCTATCACCCCTTGAGCTTTCTCCCCCTTATTCTATGTGATTTGGGACAAAGGTAAAATATGTCCTTTGAAAGTCTTTTATAAAAAGATGTCCTTCTCTATTGTCTGGCTTTTTCCAGTTGTGGTTTTGATGTCAGGATATTGCTCTCTATTCTGAGATATAGTGAAACACGAATCCATTCGTTAAAGAGAATGTACACTACATCTTTAGGTACACAGACATACATCAAGGATTCTATCTATCTAAGGTTTGTACAGATGGTACTGAAGAACTGGTGGCTGAGAGATAAGGCCCTTTCCACAGGAAGTGGGAGTGTGTGAAACACACACATCAGTAGAAAGCATTTGCTACTCAAATAATGACTTTTTTGTTGTTATAAATAAACGTTTCAGCTTAGAAATCTTCATGAGGCTCTTGAATTCATTAACACGCATTGATCAAGGCTTTTCATATCTTTATCGGTAAAGTACACATGTAAAGTCAAATAGTGATGCAGGGATCCAGGCTCTGTCGTGACTTCCCTGTGATCACAAATGGCTTATTCTAATCTAAGTCTTGGTTCTCTTCCCTTCTTGGGAATAATAATAAGTAAGGGCTAAGAATCTGGCTCTAGAGAGTTCAAAGAGAATTGCAGCTCACCCACTCGCAGTCCTGTGACCTCGTGCAAGTCCTTCAACCTCACAGAGGCTCATTTTATCTGTACAATGGAGTAATCCTATCTACCACATTAGGAGTATTGTCAGTAATAAATTATATTTCAGTGGAAGCGCTAACAACAGGGCCTGGCACAGAGGAAGGGCCCAGGTGACTATCAGCTGTTCTCTTTAGTGTTATCATAAGTAACAATATAATTCTGGGAGTGAATGAATGGACTTGTAACAAATGTAACAGCTAACATGGTACAAAGTAGATGGCTGCTCAGTGTTTTACAGTAATTAACAGGGCTGCAACCTGCAGGATCAGAGAGATCAAAGCTGACAGGGGCTTCTTTTTGTATCCTGGCATGTATTTTGCAGTTTGCAGCCTTTCTCTACAGCTGAGGGTTCCTAACCAGAACACATACATAGGAAGCTAGCCAGCCTGGGGCTTTTACTTTCATACATGAGAGAACTTCCATGGCATCGGACATCAACAAAACCACCACTACCAGTACAACAAGAATCAGCTAAGATTTCTTGAGTGTTTATTTTCTGTCAGACCCCATTAAAAGAAATTTATATATTTTATGTGTTTGCTCCTTGTAAGCATCCTAGCAGATAGAAAACATTATCCTCCTTCATCAGCAAATATGTGAAGGCACAGAGCTCGCTGAATGCTTTCTATTCTGAACGTGTCAAACACTGGGAATAGCTAATGATATTAACTTCAAACTTCATTTGTCTCAGTAAATTTCACTTATAGTTTTCGTTTAGAGTTTCATTTATACTTTTTGATAGCAGCGGCTAAGCAAAAGATTCACAAACAGCGATTTGCCACTGTGCAAAAGGATGATCTTGCTCCGGGTTACATATCTTTCCTTCTAATTGTCCTACTAAAATACCTCTAAATGAATCAAATGTCGCAACAGAGCAGGAGAGTGTTTTCGTGTGCTTATTGATTAAAATGCCTCGTCAGGGGCTCCTGGGTGGCTCAGTCAGTTATACGTCTGCCTTCCGCTCAGGTCATGATTCCAGGGTCTTAGGTTGGAGCCCCACATCAGGCTCCCTGCTCCGTGGGGAGCGTGCTTCTCCCTCTCCTGCCATTCCCCCTGCTTGTACTCTCTCCTTCTTTAATAAATAAATAAAATAAAAATCTTTAAGAGAAAGTCTCTTCAACTCCAGTTTAAGTAATGGGGCTATTTCTGTTTCCAGAACTATAGTGCAGTTTTTCAACAGGCATGTCTTCTGGATATATATAATATTAGGATATATACAAAATAAAATATTAGAATTAAGATGTTAGAATAAACCAGTATAATTTCTCATGAATATTTGTTATTGGTGTATTTATCTGTAATGTATAAACTATATACATTATACATTACCTAATATAAATGTGCTTATATATAATAGGTAAAACCTGCTAAAATTGATGTCCAGAAAAATTTTACATATATATTAGAATATATAATACATCTCTAGATGGATAAGCAGATAACACATATGTATATATACCAAAAATACACTGAAATACAAATATACATACACTAATAACATTTAATAATTTCAGAAATTAGATGCTCTTGGTTAAAACACACAGATGGTCTTACTCATTTGGAATAAAAAATGTCTTGGCCTAAAAGCAAATATCAGCACTTATAAGCTTGGCTCACTACAAAGGAAGGGCTACAACCAAAAAAATAAAAAAGGAAAAGATAAAAAGATTCTTTTATTATTAGAAAAGGTAGAAAATTAAACAGATTTTCTCCAGTGTTCCTGCCACCATGAAGAGACAATTATAAAAGCAGAGTAGAGGCAAAGCGGTCACTTAAAAAAAAATTCATTGCACTCATTATTGTCCTATCTTCCACTCAAGGTCAGGTTGTCAATGCTGTTCACTTTCTTATACTGAGAGTTTAGCACAGAATGTGCTTATAATAAAAAGGTGAAAAAAAAGTTCGTTGAACTTAACTGAGAGACTGACAGGATTTTAGCTTTCCTGAGAACGTCACACCACAGAAGTTTTTCATCTATGCTTTGAATATGCCCACTTGAGGCAAATGTGTGTCCAGCTGCAGAGATTTATGGGCTGGGTGTGAGTCAGAGAAGGGGAGGCCAGTAGGAAATGCACAAGCCCTGTTCAAAGTAGCCCAGTGCCACCGTAAAAACAATACCTAGCATTCAGAAAATCTGGTTTGAAAGAGAGTTACATAAGGAATTTTGAAAGGTAAGCAGGTTGGTTTTTGGGGGGTGGGGTGGGAAACAGCAGAGTTTGTGTTTCTTTTTTTTCCCCCCATAATCTGATACTATCCAGAGATTATGTGCAGATAAAATTTTCAACTAAATTGCAACTTTCCCCATTAATTAATAAATAAATAAACTAGTTAGGAAATGTAAAAACAGACTACAAAAACATCGTTTCTCAGTAAAGGCATATGACTTATTAATTTTAAACCCTAAAATTAAGTTGAAATTTGGAAGGACACAAAATGACAATTTTTTAAAAGCAATGTGGAGAAAGAAATCTTTTTGCTTCCTTCCAATTAAACATGATCAACTACATCTTACCCATGAAAAGAAGGAAAAACAAAAGAAAACACCCTCTTGCTCTGCCCTTCCTTCATTCCACCATCAGTGAAGGGCCTAAAGTTATCGAGACAACCTTGGCGCCATCTGTACAAGTCAGCCGTGGAAGCAAATAGGCTGTGTTGTCCCGGGGCTAACAGCTCAATTTAATGAAGCTTTCAGTGGCATCTGGGTGTGTGGAGACTTGAGTTCCACCCCCATAAGAATGTCTATTTCTTTCAAACTGAAGATTCAGTAATTCAGTAATGCCCTTGTGTGTTGGGGGGGATTGGAAAAATGAACCTATTTCAGTAACATGAGATTTGAGATGTCCATTTTTGAAAAGTAAAAAGCTGAAAACTACATCAGTTCTTCTGTTTTCAGATGAGGAAACGGAGGCTCAGATAAGCGAAGGGGCAGTCTCAGTTGGTATCAAGCTCTGCTCATGAACAAGTATTGAGGACTTCGGTGTTCTGCTCTTTTTTGACTCTGTCCAAAAACAAACAAATGGAATGATGAACCAGTGAGCCATCTCTAGCACAGGCGTAGAACAGGAGAGGCCCTACAGCAATTCCAAATGAAGAGCAGCCGTCTTTTCAGCAACATGGCAGAAAAGGAACCGTAACTGATTTAAAGGCAATTCTATCTTTAAAATTGTGATAGCTTCACAATAAGCTGACATTCAAATATAAAAATAAAATTCCTAAGGGGGAAAAATATTGCAGTTATTTCCCCCACTAATGGCACTGACAAAGACACTGGAAAAGTTAACTAGAAACAATAAACTTGCAATGTTTACTGCTATTTTGCACCTAAGTGACGAAGATATTTTCATCTTCAGTCTTTCATGATCTTGCAGAATGTGACACACCATAAATTAGGGTTTAAACTTCTATTCCAAGCTGGCAGATGCTGCTAATAAGGACAATGCATGTCTGCTTTAACCCAAAACTTTTAAAATCCTCTACCAGTCCTAATGAGGGACAAGAAGTCGCTTAATTATTCTTATTTTTTTTTTAAGGGAACCTATACTACCATGAAACAAGAATGGTATCTTTGAACTGATCATAACAAAATAGTGGCATCAAATGTTATGTCTGATTTAACCAATTCATGTTCTTTTGTACTCCCAGGCTCATGAGCTCAGAAAAGCTTCCCCATCATCTAATTTTACATTTTTCTAAAGCCCTTCACTATTAGTATATATGATACCATCCAGTATGTGGATGTCCACAGTATGCATGGATGTATGAATATATACAAAATTCCATACTATATAGTTGGTCTTTCCTAATTGATTTACCATGACTTGCTGTGTGTCATTTGGATATGCCAAAGTTTTACCATTTCATTCTACTATCACTTTTTGATTGTGCTCATCACTCTTTAGCTTAGAAAGTCCTCCCCCAAGAGAGATTTGACAGACATATCGTTACGTACAATATTTATTACTTAACTTTATAGATGTTTCTGTGTGTGTATGTAACTTTATAATCTTTTTGAAAATATTTTGTTTTCCTTTGAGGATGAAAATCCAAATTGAGTCCTCTGCCCAGATAGTTACTTATTTGAGACAGCACATTTTTTGAATAATTTCTTTTTCTACTGATTTGTAACGCCTACCACATTTTAAAATTCTTCCATGTACTGTACAAGTTTCTGTTTCTGAGCATTCTATTGTTTTCTCCCTTTCTTTTATCCAGTTCCACTTCATTCAATTATCATATCTCTATAATGTGTTCCAGGATATGTTAAGTCTCTCCTACTAAGCTATTTACATTAATTATTCTCATAATGCTTATACTTTGCATCATATGATTTTGTTTTCTGCATAAATAAGATAAATATATATAATGGAATTATTCTCGTTGCTTTGATTTAACTTTCAAAAATGTAGACAACTAAAGTTGGTGGCAAATTATTCATTCAAACTCACTTAAAGAGTAGTTTTTTATTTTTTTAAGAGAGGGGGAGTCTGTGCACATGTGCAAGCCAGGGAGAGGGGGAACGGGCAGAGGGAGAGATGAGAACCTCAAGTATGCTCCACAGCCAGCACAGAGCCCAACATGGGGCTTGATCTTAGACCCTGAGACCATGACCTGAGCTGAAATCAAGAGTCAGACGCTTAACAGACTGAGCCACCCAGGCACCCTAAAGAGACTTTTGAATAGCAAAAGGAAATTATACCTTGCTTAGAATTACATTCCTGTTATTATAATTATTTGTAAAACTATCATCCATAAGTGATTATAATGATTTTGACCTTAACACATCTGGCCTCATGCCAGAAAATTGTATTATTTTTTACTTGGAGAATAGTGACACAACTACAGAGAAAAATAAATTTAGGGGAAAAATGAATTTATAAGCACACCAATTCTGTTTCAATAATCACAAGGCCGGTAGAGTTCCTGGCAGTAAAAAGCTAGGATTGGGAGGCCAGTCCGTTGGACAGATCAAGAGGACAGGCTGAATGACTCTCAGGGCAGGAGAGAGCCCAGCACATTCCCCTTTACTGTGGCTGTCCTCAAGAGGCTAGGCTGCTTGCCTGAGGACACACAGCTCATGTCTGGCTACTCAGCGGCGGACAACACAGAATCTAAATGTCTTTTCCAGACCTGGGAATAGACTGTATAATTTTTTGTTTGTTTTCTTTGCATGGGATGATAATTAAGTTTCCTTCAGCAGTAAAAGCCTGACAACTCTATTAAGCCCTGTTGACTTGAGATTTCAAGATCAGATTATCAAATTTGTGATTACTCACACTGTATCAGTCCCCTCTCTTGCCTTGGCTGCCAGCCGTTTCTTCTTGACCACCCCACTACCTGAGCACCCACAAAGGAAACAGGGAAGCTGATATTATCTGAAGGCAATGCATTGTATGATACATAAGTATAGGTACAGATATGAATATAGATTCAAACAGCCTGAGGTTTGAGTTCCTGCTCTGCTACTTAACTACAGTGTCTTGGGAAAATTCCCGAGTTTCTCTGAAGTAGTTTCCCCTTTTTCAAATCAAGTTAACACTTATTTTGTAGTATTATTTAAGCACATACAGTGCTAAGTGCTTGCTCTTGGGCACTGAGTAAAGAGTAGCCATTACTGTTACTATTATGATCTTAAATGTATAAGAGAGGAATGCTGGTCATTTAAATAAATAAGTGGCTTCTTCTCTAAAAAGTAAAGAAGCATGCTTTGCAGTAATTACTCACCCTCCAATCTTCATGTTTACATGATTACTTCCTAAATTTCATAACTAGATTCCTTATCTCCCATGAACTTTACATCGTGAAAGATTTCATCTACTAAACAAAAGGTATTCATTAAGGAATACTTTCTTTGTAATCTTAAATTTATCAAAGGCATAATGAGATTGCCTCTATAATCAAACTGAGTTGGTAGAACTCCAGCCTGATGCCAATAGCTGTTTTATTTAGATTATGCTAAGAGTGGGTAAGTATGTAGCCTTGCTTAGATTTGATGAAATACTGAGCATACATAACTGTTCTTCATTTCTAATTTTGAGGACCCTAAAAAAGTATAGAGACTCTAGGTTGTGAACTGTTATTTTTCAATTAGGGCTGCTCAGCCCTGAGATATTTCTTCTTAACGCATTCTTTAATTATTTCCTTTGGAAGGTCCCTAGTGCTTCAAATGTCAGATGGGTTGAGCCTTTTGCCAAGGGTTGCTTAGTTAACTGTTTATTTAATGAATGGGGTTTTATGTGCTGCTGAATTTCTCATGGCACACGTTAGGAAATTCTTGGCAGAATTTAAATTGGAGAACTGAGAAACATATTGGCTCTACGGAAGCTCAATCAGCTCCCAGGCAGGAGCAGGGCCTCTGCCAAGGAAAATACGCTAAAATAAAAAATGCCAAGACCAAACTCGCACACAATGCAAGGAAAACTGACTTTGGTGTCTAGGATAAAATGAATGCTGGATTCAAATATCTCAGGTGGCCTATGAACAGAAGTGAGGAAAATGCTTCCCAGTTTCAGGAGAGAAACAGAAACAAGATCCCTTTGCTTTGGAGAATGAGAATGGGCTTAAATGTCTTGCTTGGGATACTCAATTAACTGCTAAGAGAAATAAAATGGAGTCTTATGTAATTTCTCACACGGCTCTTCCTTAAGGAGATGAATCTAAACCTATCTTTATGTTATTGAAAGATATAATCATTCATTTTTACCTAAGAAATAATAATTGCCAAAAAAAAAATAATTGCATTTTTCTTAAAAAAAAAAAAGCTGCAGCAGCAATGACTGAACATCCAAGAATGAACATCCAGATGGCTATATTTTAAAATGATTTGGCCAAGAACCTAGATATTGTATAAACATCAATTCTCAGGTATGTTTTCTTTAAGGATGGGGGGAAGAGGAAAAAAAAAAAGGCCCTGAAATGTTATATAGGCTCTGAAAAGTCCCCAACCCATCAAAAGATTTTTTATTTATTATTATAATTATTATTTTATTTAGTAGTACTAGAAAATGAGGAGGGAATCAGAGATTTTTAAAAACTAAACACAAGTTTGAGAAAATAAAGATGAGAATGTGTTTTTCAGTAATGTAAGATGAAAAGCACTAACTAGTCCATTTGCCGTTGCTATATGAATCCAGTCCTGTGCAGAAGGAATGCCTGTTGCAGTCGTCTTCTCCTGGGTATCACTGTCTTCAGCTCCTTCTTTCAGTTCTATGCACCCTGCCAGGCCATGTTCCAACCCCATTCCTTCTCTGGAAGAGCAATTTCCTGAGTTAGCCTAGCTGTCTCTCTCTACTGATTTACTGGAGGCTCCCTACATCTTGGGTGATCAGAGGCCTGGGTAGCTCCCTGGGTTCCTGTTGTTTGGTGCCATTTTCTCACATTATTCAAAAACTAAGAGGGCTGGGCTCATCAGCACATAAATGCTAATCTGATGCTAGGTTGGCCACCTCTCAGGTAGCTAAATGGACACATGTGTTCTCTTCTTCAGGCCTAATTGCTTGGCTGTCATCTATCCTGGCTCAGACTGTACCCTCCCCCAGCAGACAGTTCACTGGGTTTGACCATCTATACCCCCTTGTTACTAATTGACCTTGATTAGCTATCATGTTCCTTGATATATACTAATAGGAATTGTAATAGCACCAATAACCAATCATTAAGCACCTTCTATGTGTCCCATGCATGTTTAGCTCCATTACATAGACTCTTATTTCTAATAATTTTTATCTCCATACCAAGGTTCAGAGAATTTAAGTATTTGTCCAAATCACATAACTACTAGATGACAGAACAGTAATTCAACTCAACATTTATCTAATTAGATTACAAACTCAAAGATGTGGTTTTTAGTTCATGTTCCTAACCATGTCATGGGATCTTGGCTGAATTCCTATTTACTTAGCCAGCACAGATCCTGGCATATTTTCTCAACCTTGTCATCAATAAGTAAGAGGATATTTATTCCCTTTCTATTCTTCTATGATCTGGCTCCTTTGCCTAGGTGGGATTCTCTTAACATTACTGGTTTAAAAAAAAAATCCTCTTTGGTTCCATACTATTCTTTTCATCTCTTGATTTCCTTTTCATCTCATGGCTTTCCTAGGATACCCTGATTTGGTGTCACACTCTGTGCTCATTTCACTCTGAAGACCAAATTACCTGGCCATCTTATCAAGTGAATGCAAAACTTGTTTTGACTTTGAAGAATTCCTTAAACTAAGGGTTTCTAAGTTAGCTTGTAAGTGGAAAACAAAAATGAGATTTAGCATGAACAGGAATGACATTTTAAGGGTCAGTTTCCGGGGTCTAGATTTAGTTTCGGCTGCTACAGACCCCTTGAGTCAGCATAGATTTGAGACTTTTTTTTTTTCTATGATAACAGGTGAAGTCCAGTAAAGCAGGACCAGGACTAAGATAAAATGGGTGAAGTAAGTGAGGTACTCACTTGGGGGGAGGGGGAAGTACTAAAAACTCAGTAATCAAGAAAAATAATATTTCAATGCAATTTTTTAAATCAATGCCAAAAAATCCTATGGTGAATGAAATATGAAATATCAAAACTTTAAATAAAATAGAATCAGTATTACTGATTATTCCTTTTGCCTCAGGCTCCAATATGGTCTGGTACAGCACCGCAAGATAGTATTTTTGTAGGATCAAGGAGCCCGAATTTGTTGAAAATCTATTTGTTAGAACAAGTACTAGTAATTAGAAGTATTTGGGGCTAGGGGTGAGGAAGGAAAGCCATCACCGGAGATCATTAAAATTAGAACTAGAATACACTATTAATTTTTAAGATGTACTAGTCATTAGTAAAACCAATTTTACCCAAACGATAATGATAGCAAACAGTTATAGAGTGCTTAGTCAGACTCTGCCCTCAGGGTAACCTGCCAAGGTAGAACAAGAAGCCCAGGGACACAGAATTTCCAGGGGCACATTCCTTAGACTACAATGTCTATGGAGCTGTGCACAGTGACTCTGGCAAAGCTGCAGTCCCCATTCTACAGATAAGGAAACTGACGCATACAGTAAGTGACAGGACCAATTTTCAAACCTGGGCAGTCTGAATCCAGGGTCCTTGCTCTTAACAGCATTATAAAAACAAGCCAAGCCCCTCAAAGACCAAATAATCTTGCTTATGTCAACCTCAACCCTTTTTCCTCCACAATCTTACATGGCAGCTAACTTTCATAATAATCATGAACCCAAGAATACAGATGGTGGGGGGATGAACTTTTACAGACATTAGTCAAAATTTCAAGGCCTGAATATATATATATATATACATGAACTTATATCAAATTCAATGATTTATCATTGAAATCACCTTGAGAGTCAATCATATCGACTTGAGAATTACAATAGATCTCCGTCATTCCCCATCAATCTACAGGTCAACTATACACACTCAAACTACCCACTCAAGATATTTTTACAAAATTGTGATGAATAACTAAAAATTAATTCAGAAGCTCACAGGCACTAAAAGTCCAATAAAATCCATTCCCCTAGCCTCTGCCACTGCTGATAAACTAACTACTACAGGTGCACAGTTAGTGTTCTTACATTAAAGAATTATGAAAATGAAATATAATAATTATATATATAAATTTCATCCCCATGTTCAACAGCACTATAATTATATGATGTTACTATAACACTGTACAGGATTATAAACAAAAAGATAAATAATCCAGAATAAAGCCTTTATATCATAACTAATACATGGGTCCTTTTCAGTAATCACTGTCACCAATTCATGCTGTTCATACACGTGGATTTCTGATTATCTGGTTTACTAGTAAATGGAGCAAAAAGCAAAAGCTTCAACGGCCCTACTGTAGAATATCTACTATTTTTTTAAAGATTTTTTTAATGTATTTATGACAGAGAGAGAGATCACAAATAGAGAGGCAGGCAGAGAGAGAGGGGGGGGAAGCAGGCTCCCCGCTGAGCAGAGAAACTCAGGCGGGGCTCGATCCCAGGACCCTGAGATCATGACCTGAGCCAAAGGCAGAGGCTTAACCCACTGAGCCACCCAGGTGCCCCTAGAATATCTACTATTGATGTATTTTTAGGCCTATAATAAACCAGTATCAGAGTAGAAGAATCTTTGAGGAGCAAAAAAATGTAAGCTTGGCTCTTGGGAAAATGTTATTCCAGAGAGGAAGAAGGGTTAGGACATGGGCTGGAAGCAGAGTATTAAGAGGAAGACTCAAAAGCAGAAAAACCCAGGAGAAGTAGAAGATAAAATGCCTTTCTTCCACACAAAAATCTGGGTGTTTCTAGAGTACCCGTAAGTAGGTTGGTGCTATTCATGATACATTGTTAACTGAGATTTAGAATTCCATTTACAATTAATTTCTTGTAAATGTGGTAAATCCAATTGTCTTTGGTTCCTTCTTCCTCATGTTAAGGTGTCACTGAAGAAAAACCTTACTTTTACTGGATTCAGGGGTGTTTTCATTCATAGATCCCTTATTCGTGTACTCTCACTATGAGATGTTATTTGAGTTTTTTGCTCTGCTCCGTGGTTGACTTGCAGAAAGCAACAACAAGCCCTGGCAGCTGGGCTATACCTGCGATCCATGGGTCATGAAAATAAACAGATACAAATGTAGGTAGATTAAAGTAAACTCATCCAAACCAGAAGAAAAACCACTAATGGGAATGCAGGACCAGAGATTGGAGGCTCAGAAGTATTCTTTTTATATATCATTATTATTGTATATCTATTTTATGACAAATTTATGATACAACACCTTTCATGATGTCCATACAATGCGGACTCTTACTAAATAAAGACTCAAAGTGCTCCTAAAGATCCTGGAAATGATTTTATTTTGAAATCAAAGTGTTTCCTATAGCCTGGTTACCTTTCTTATTGAATCAGAAAGAAGTGTGTATTCTAAGTCCACACTTCATGGTAGGAAGATGTAAATCTCTCCATATTTGTTGAATAAATACTGATGGAAAAACATTGGTTTAATGTAATAATGATAATAATGATAATAATGTAATTGTTTTTCCTGGCATTTTTTTTTCCTAAATGAGGGCACTAGTGGTAATACTTTTTATCTTATGATACATACCAGCAGGCAAACAAAAAGTAAGGGAGGTGGGGATAAAAGAAGGGGTTTGGATAGTCACTCATCAATTATAACGTACACTCATTTTTGACCAGGTTGCAAGAAATCACTTATCAAATGAAGACTCTCTCCTTTGAGAAGCAGGTCTACGTTTAAATCCAAAATCACAATGTCTACACTGGAGCAATATATAAATGTTTGCTGGTCATAGCTTTAGCTATAAACCCTAGGATTTGTTTCATAAAGAATCTAGTTGACACCAGGAAGCCTCTAAAGGAGATACAAGTTTAAATCACCACAATATAAAATGTTTCCCAGAGTGATACTTAAGAGAAGTACAACTCTAATAGCTGATTACTTCGAAAAGGTAAATTATAAATACCCATTGAGAAGATTAGGTTTGCACAGGGAAGGAAACCCAATCAATAAATTAGAAATTTGGAGAAAACAGTATTAAGTCTTCCAGGTCATGAGAGGGCCAAGAAAGAAGTGCCCTATAGATTCTTAGATTCAATGGAGATAAAATTTGTTAGAGATTAAGCCTGTATAGTTTTATCCTTTGTAATCTTAAGTCCTAACTGTCCCAGTGTATTTTTGTCTAAAGTAATATCTTTTCTTGTTTTCTCTTGATTCCTTAGACCCACTAAGTTTATGGCTGTACACATTTGAGAAATGTGCAGTCCTGTTTAGTTTTGAGTCTGATAACTTTTTTTAAAGTCTGCAATGAGGTCATAAAATGAGCATTTATATTTTTGTGAGTTTGTTTGTAAAAGCTACAATTTTCGAGAGGAAAATCAAAATCTAAAAGGATTTGATCTTTCAGATCTTAGAGTACTTTAACATTTCACTGCAGAGTAGGAGGTGAACCACTGAGCAAACCACAAAGCACAAATAACTTCCTGCCACACAGGAAGGAACAAAGATCATTCAGATGCTTGGAGGGAGGAGCTTAAAAAGAGGGGAAAATAAGGGGCGCCTGGGTGGTTCCGTGGGTTAAGCCTCTGCCTTCAGCTCAGGTCATGATCCCAGGGTCGTGGGATCCAGCCGCACATTGGGCGCTCTGCTCAGCAGGAAGCCTGCTTCCCACCCCCCTGCCCCTTCCTCTCTGCCTACTTGTGATCTCTGTCAGATAAATAAATAAAATCTAAAAAAAAAAGGGGGGGGGCGATAAATGGAAAAGAAGCCAGACAGTCTCATCTCCTTACCGGACTTGAACCTTAAGAAGATCAGACAGCCAGATATGACTGGAGAACTCAGAAGATACTGGCGCTGCAGCCATACTCCTCTGGGGAAAATGAAAGCCTCTCAGAGAAGCCCCGATTTCAAGCCTGGTGCTCTACTCACCAAAACCAGGAAAAGAGGGGGCAAGGGCAAAGAGAGATATACTAGAGAAGTCCCAAAGACCCCAGGAGATTGTAGAGAAGTTCTTGAGGTCTCCAGGTGGACCTAGAGACAGTAAGAGAACCAAGAGTCCAGAAAAGCCCTGGAGACCAGACAAAGAAACTCCTGGAATCTTGGACCTAAAGGCAAACACAAAATCCTCCATTCTGAAGGATCTACATCAACAGAGTGCCCAAAAGATGAGCCAGGGCCACCTATGTCTCAGTCCACAAAAGAATGTCTAGAGCCTAGACTCAGGGAGGCCAGAGATAATCCCCAGGAAAGCCTTCATACCAGAAACCTCTTCCCCAGGTGTTGAGGATGGTGGAAAAAGAAATTCCCCCTTCAGAGGCAGAAAACAAACAAACAAACAAACTCTGATAGAGAATATGAAATCTTAATTGAACATTTACTTAAAAGAAATATTCTTAAACAAGACAAATATGAGTGACCAAGAATTGGAAATTTTTTGCATCACTTACCCTCAGAGTACGAACAACAGAAATGGGAAGTTAAAACAAGATTAGTACTACAAAAAAAACAAATAATTTTTTATTTTTTCCCTGTATAACTTCTCTAAATTGTACAATTTTTTTATATCTTTCCACTCCCATCCTACTACAGTAGCAATAAGGCTGTCTGTATAGTGAAAGCTTTGTGATGCTTAAAATATGTGGTCAACTGCAGACAGGTAATAAAGATGATGCTTTGCTAAACTCTGTGGCCAGGAATCCTTTCCAAAGTACTCTGGACAAAAAGAATGTAATTATACTAATATATATATATATATATATTTTAAACTATTTATTTATTTGACAGACAGAGATCACAAGTAGGCAGAGAAGGAAGCAGAGAGAGAGGGGAGGGATGCAGGCTCCCCACTGAGCAGAGAGCCTGATGCGGGGCTCAATCCCAGGACCCTGCAATCATGACCTGAGCTGAAAGCAGAGGCTTTAACCCACTGAGACACCCAGGTGCCCCTATATATATTTTTTAATATAAGGATCTTTCTTGTCTGATCTAGCTTTTTCTGCTTCTACAAGTATATCTCTTTTATATAAATAGACTTATTTAGCCCATCTCTTATAAGGGTAATATTATTCATTCCATAGTTAATGAGAACAGTTAGAGCTACCACTGATTAATGCCTAGTGTCAGTAGGCACTGAAGCCATTTTCACTAATTATTATATCAATTCTCCATGTTTTTGTATCCCCGTTTACAGTAATCAAAGCTCAGAGAGTTTAAGTAACTTTCCCAAAGTCACACAGCTAGTAAAAGCTCATTCTATTATATCACACTAAATTTCAACAAATGAGTTCTAAGAAATGAATGGATCCTGACAACCTCTGAGAAATGGAGAGATCTGTGAAAAAAAAGGGCTAATTTTCTTTTTCTCTATCCAACATTTATCTTCAAAATGATTCATTTTCTCAGTAGACAGAAACTACTGGGCACTGGAATGAGTTTCAACATCTTCAGAAACTTGGTTCTAGTTTCAACACTGCCATCAATTGTGTGAATCTGGGTAAGGACATTTTCATTTTTCTCATTTGGTCAATAGGAAGTAACAACAGTCTTATTTCCTTCTCAGCCTTACAAGTATTTCTAGTCTTGTCTTAATTGTAATAGAAGTAGATAATAGGCAAAAGAACTTAAGTTCTTTTAGGTGAGAAGTGTGTATCATGCAGAGTTGTGTGGTAGTGGTAGTTTTTGAATTGGTTTGTGGGAAATAGAAGCATCCTAAAACTTGTAAGTTTAGTTATTAGATAGTAAGAGAAAATTCAAGACATTTTAGAGGCTCATGATTACATATAATTATATTTTTGTCCATGTCACAATCAAATAAAGGTTAGTAATGAGCTGCTCATTGGAGATGGAGCCTCCCAAAGGATGTAAAACTGAGTAATTTCAAAAAACGTGATTGAGAAGTCAGGTTTCCTTGACAATATGTGTTTCTCACCTGCATAATAATAATACCTACCATTTATTGTTTATTTTCTTTGTACCAAGCATTATACAAAGACCTTTGTAGGGGTATTCTCGTTTCATATATTTTTTCTGATAGCCCCATAGTAAGTACTATGTACATATAAGTACTATCATCCCCATTTCACAGATAAAAGGAACCAAGAGTTAGAAAACTTGTCCCAACCAAGCCACAAAGAGCCTAGGAACTGGAAGGGAGACTGGAACCCAGACGTCACTCCACAACACTTACTCCTAGTTCCTAACTCCTGTCTACTACACTGCCCCTTGGCTATGGAAATGTGTAAACTACAAAGGAAAAAGACTGGGTACACAGTGATGCAAAAGCTACTTTTGAAATTATGGGGAAGAAATAATTTTGAAATTATGGAGAAGAAATAATCTTCTCAACTCCATTACTCAAACTGCACACACAAAACGTGGCTGGTCTTGAGGCCATGGGTCAAGTGCAAGGATTAACTTTCCTAGTAAACTCTTCCAATGCATCCTGGAGGTACAAAGACAACACCCACTGCTCTCATAAGTCTAGCAGCGAGTGGCATCTATCTATCTATCTATCTATCTCCTTATAGTATCATATAAAAAATATATGTACTATTAAAATTTCTTTTGCTATTTGTATTGTTGCATATGCAAAACAGTCTCCAAAAATTTTCCTAGTATGTGTACAAAGCATTGGGATTTAGAAGGCCTTAGACTGCTGATAAAAGATCTATAAGAAGAGTTCGCCTCTACCTTTCTTCTAGTGTGTCAATAAACAAACACCAAGGAAGAGATTAGAAACCCTGTGTGTGTTAAATGTCAGTAAAAGGGAGCTATAATGCAAAATGGCATCTAACCAACAGAAATACAATAAATTGATGGACAACTTATAAGCTCACTTAAACTGTCAAATGACCATAAGGGCATGTCCCTCAGAATTGCTTGAGGTTTGGGTTTTTTTCAAGAAAGGCAGTCTGAAGTGAAGTCCAGTCATGCACCAAAACGTTCAGTCTTCAAGGACCTTGCAGTTTCCTCCAGTTTGGAAGTTTGGAAAATGAACGGTTCAGCATATCTCTAATAAAAAATCATTTCCCGAGGCTCCTTTCCTATGCAGGCAAAATCAAATTAACTTCAAACAGAAGAGGTTAGATGCATACAGAAAGGAAGTAACAAACTATAACATCAACTCGGTCTAACTCTCTAAGGTCTCCTCATATCTAACCAGGAGAGAAATCCAAATATTAACTTCACCCCAGATCACTGCAAAATCTAATGAGAGTGTGGTTTCCAAAAGGGAATGGCACACAATGAATTATCCCATTGTGTGGTCAGGGTTCCTATTGATGACGCTATAGTTCTCTGGGTTTTTACTGAACATTTTTTGCTGAGAGTCAACAGGAACCCAGGCTCTTTCCACAGCCCACAGGCTGGGTGGCATCCTTACCTTGATCCCTGGGCAGCCACCGCATCAGGGTTTCCCTGTGCTTTGGCTGGAGGAGCTGAAGTGATGCTCTCTCCCCTCTGGGCCACAGCCTCCCCCAGAGATGATGCATTGCGCTAATATGCTCTTAGAGCACACACTCTGGGGTGTATTAGAGCCATACATCACTGAAATGCTTTAGCTTATGTGACGTATTGCCATGGGAGGTAGAAATGGTGGCCAGAGACATGTTTTAAAGACTTAATTTCTAATGTTTAGTATTGAAGGATGTCTGTATCACCTTTTCAGTGGTTTGGAAGACTCATTTTGGGATTCTGTTACCGTTGATCTTTGGAATTCAGTGCTTTTACCCATCACGAAAAACATTCTGACTGCATATCATTTTTAATAGGAACACTCAGTAATTGAGCTTCACCTGAGTGTGACAGAGAGTGAGTAAAGAGGTCTGTGTGCAGGAATGTACAACCAGCCTTGAAATCCAGTCCTCAGCATGGGCCCTGGTGCTGGGCTGCATCCACTCCAGGGCCACCATATGGGCTAGTGGTAGGCCTTGGGCAGGAAACATGGGAGCCAACTGGACCTGCTTCCTAGAGGCAAAAAGCTCTGTGCATCTCCTTTTTTGGCATTAAAATTTTGCATTCTCTTTAATGATAGTCTGCATGACTAGAGTTGTGTGCACCACAGAATCCTGACCTCTCTGTTCACTCATTTTATTGAATGAAAGGGTGGGATAACTTTAAGAAAATTAGCAATTTATATATTCTAAAAATAGGTATTAGGCTTCCTTCTATTATCATGTTTTATTATCTATAATTTGTTCCTAGATGCATATTCTGTGAAGACAGAGGCCACATCTATTTTGCTGACCGTTTTTTCCCTGGGCACTGTGTTTGGCCTGAAGAAAGTGTTCAGTAAATATTTATTCAATGCATTAATAGTCAGGCTTCTCTTTAAGAGCAGAACTATTTCATCAGCAAATTTTGCTCTGGAAGCAGAGCATGACTTCCTTCAAAAATGTAATTGCCCTCCCTCATAGGCAAAAATTAAATTGCATCTGATAATGATAAGTAATGGTAGTTCTTTTTTAAAGAAATATTTTTAACCTATAGACTTGTAAAATGAACCTAGGAAGAGGATCTTTATTTATAAAACATGAAAATCAGAGAAGGTGAGAATCAGAGAAAGACAGACAGGAAGGAAGGAAGGAAGGACGGACGGAAGGAAGGAGAGTAAGAAAAAAAATAATTTGATTATTAATAGGACTTATCAGACATTTTTCATACACATATTTTCAGAAAACTCTTTATTTTCTAAAAAGATATCCACCTACACAAAGTTTATGCTGTGGGGATGACTATAAATAAACAAGAAAATTTATATATGAACTATAGAATTCACATTACCTTATAATAATATTTTTATATATTGTAGCTTTTTAGTGTCAAAATTCCAGGTACAAGTTATTGTCAGTTACAGACTCCACTGGCTATTTTTGACAGTGTCATATACACTGAGGTCCAAAACAGACAGAAAGACAGACACACATACACACAAACCTTAAAAGTACTTTTTATGTTTCCACTTCAAACTAAAACTAGTGTATTCCTGATTGCCTTCCTGTTGAATCACATTTTTACTCTTTTTTTTTTCTTCACTATATCATACAACACTGGTGTCCAAAATAGCTTGATTTTAAGCTACCTAAACTTTTTTTTACTTGCAAACTTAAATTCAATATCTTCACTTTCACTAATTACCAAACACACCATCTCACAGACACACACACACACACACACACACACAGCCCTTCAAAATGCCTCCAACTCCAAATTTCCTTTATGCATTTTATGTAAATAGATGCAGCTCCTGCATCACAAAAAGGGAATTTGTTCACATCCAGTTTGGTCAGGGCATAGAATGACAGTGGCTCTCTTTTGAAAGCATTGCCAATTCCTACTTCTAAACCAAGGCTTTGCTGATTCCCTTTTTTATCCCCTCATCCTCTTCTCTCTGGACTCCTCACTCTTTTCCCCGCCCCTTCTGTGGTTAAGTAACCCTTCTGCAGAGCTATAACTCGCAAATACTGTACCTCTGTGCTAGAATTTATTACACCCTTGCTAAACTTTTCTGCCACCTTGATAATAAGTTCCTTGTGGTTAGCAGCTACAGTCTCCCTCAGAACTTGTATCTGTATTTCCATCATAGCAAGAGATAAACTACTGCCTATTGGCTGTGAATATTCTGAACTTTTATTCCAATTCCTAATCTCAGCATTTTTTTCACTTCCAAATCATTCTCAGTGTGATGCTTCACATGCAAAAATCAATGAATAAATAAATCCAGCTGATGGACAATTCTGAGAATGGTGTGGAGAAATAAGAGATGAAATTCTAATGTGTTCATTTTTCTCCTTGTTACTAGCACAAGTAAAAATTTGGAATCCAAAATAAAATGTTTGTAATATCTGTAAGAATACAGTAAGTCTCACCAGTAAATGGGTAATTATGAGCTGCATATACACTAGCTGAAGATTTACCTGGCAAGGAAATAACTGGCAAAAATACCTAATTCTAAGTAGACTTCTAAGATTGATTTTGCCTTAACATTAGTTCCCCCAAACATTCCATATTCTAGTTCCTAAGGTCACACGATACATGAAATTCCAGTTTTACTTTATTTTAACTAAATGTTTAGTTGAAGAATATTAATAAGTAGTTTTATAACCTATAGCTAAATTAAATGTTACATAAGAATACCAACTGAGAATATATAGGGCATTACATCTATCATTATGACTGAAGACTTGGAGCCAATATAAAGAAAACTCTGCCATAATACATACAGTCATGGTAATAGTACCTGGCAGATAAATATTTTTATAGATGCCCAGTGGTATGTCCTTCTGAAGGAAAAAAACTAACTTGAAGTATTTTATTGGAAAACCCAAGTTTTTAAAAATGGAAGAAATGGAAGATTGTTATAATAGGTATGAACCCAAAAACTTACATGGAGCATTAAATAATGTGATCTAGTTATCTTTTCATTTGGGCATTTGTACATATGTAAGCATTATGAAGCCTGGTCTGACTTCCTGAAATCATATTTAAATGCAAATGAAAAGGGGCACCTGGGTGGCTCAGTGGGTTAAGCCTCTGCCTTCCGCTCAGGTCATGATCTCAGGGTCCTAGGATTGAGCCCCGCATCAGGCTTTCTGCTCAGTGGGGAGCCTGCTTTCCTCCTCTCTCTCTGCCTGCCTCTCTGCCTACTTGTGATCTCTGTCTGTCAAATAAATAAATTTTAAAAAAATCTTTAAAACAAATTAAAAAATGGAAATAAAAAGCTAGAAAACTGAAATCTAAATTGGGCAAAGAAAGAATTATTTTTCTTATTAATTTCATAAGATCATTAAAGGCTAAAAATTTGGTGCTACCCACCCCATGACAAGTTCATGAAAAATATTATGAGGTACACAATGGCCCTGAATATCTCCAATTTCAAAACTGAATTCAATGCCCTAGATTTTCTGGGACTTTTCATTCTTAGAGCTCTTGGGAAAAAAACTAAACAAATTTTCTATTTCTCATAAATCACTCTTTTTATATTTGTTTACAGCTGGCGAACATTATCCAGGGATCAGGACAGGATCTGTTCTAGAATGACGACACAGGAGAGGTTAGGGTGCACAGTGTTTGAAGGAAGTGCTCAGGAGACTCATTATGAAGCTGTATTTTCACAGCGAGCCTGTGAGTTTTTTAAAGATTTTGTAGTGAAATAAATGTAACTTCATATGTAATTGTAAGAAAGCACAGAGAAATCCCATCGACCTCATACTCATTCTCCCCTAAAATGAAAAATTATGGAACAACATCATAACCTAGATATGGACATTGATACAACTCACCTGTCTTATTCAGATTCCCCCATTTTATACTCATTTGTAGGGATGTGTTTGTGAGTGTGCATGTACTTAATCCCCTGTAATTTTACCTCATATATGTAGCTTTATGTATCTACCACCATAGTCCCATAGTTTTTTATTGTATGGTACAGTATGTAAAAACAGCAAAAAATGCTAATTTTTAAAAAAATCGATGTCTTTAAAAAAAAAGATTTTATTTATTTATTTATTTGACAGAGAGAGAGAGAGAGCACAAATAGGCAGAGAGGCAGGCAGGTAGAGGAAGGGAAGCAGGCTCCCTGCTGAGCAGAGAGCCTGATGCGGGGCTCGATCCCAGGACCCTGAGATCATGACCTGAGCAGAAGGCAGAGGCTTAACCCACTGAGCCACCCAGGCGCCCCAAAATCTATGCCTTAAATACATTTGAGAAGATGTAAATTGTTCACATCAAGGAACTGTACTATCACTATTCTGATTTGGGATCACTGGAGAGGCACTGATGACAATTTTCATAGCATTAAATCCACCCTCTTACTACTAACCTTTCCCAACTCACTTTCAACACTGAAAGCATCTGGACTTCGCCTTGCATTAGGTATCATGAAACCATCACTTCTTTACCTCAAGCACATCTTCCACTTTTAGATTACTTTTCTCCTTTGACATGTTCCTCAGCAGAGATCATTCCAAAAAATTGTTATCTTATATTGAAATCAAATGATGTTCATCTTAACATGAGCCCTCCTCACCAAACTGTGAGTAAAATAAGATACCTGGTTTGGTATTAGCTTCTAATGCAGGGCAACTGTCACTCAGTTCACAGATCTGGGAGGGAGGAGGAAAACTGATTCTTCAGCAACTAAGAAGTCTAGGTTATGACTGATTTCATTTTATACTTGATGCTGCGAGGGTGGGGGGGCATGGCTAAACAGGGAGAGTCTGTATCAGACACCTAGAGAGACTACAGAGTCACAAAGAGCCCCGACCTAATTTGGAGTGAGAGGGCGGGGAGAGTGAGCTGAGAACTCCACGTACCTGAAGGCTTGCCCTACAAATGAGCATGCGCTGTGAAGAGAAACTAATGGGACATCTTACTGTGATGGTAAATAGGTTAAAAAAATAATTTTTTTAACCTATTTACCATCACAGTAAGATGTCCAGTACATCAAATTTCATAATAACTTTTTAACCTGAACTTTTTGTTACATATAGCCATGTTTTTCTTTTGCTTTTCTATTTTGTAATTTCTTTTAAATTTTAGCTTAGTTTAGTTTAGTTTATCCCTTTTTTGTATTTTTATTTTTAATATTCATATAGAGTTAAACTTAAAGGTTATCCCCTTTCCCCAATCAATGCTACCCCTATAGGTAAACCAATTTTTAATCTCCCTTTATCTTAGGAAAGTTGAGTCCTTTAACAAAGATATCAAGATACATCTAGGAGAAACTAATGGGAAAACACGACCTGGTGCGCTCAGACAACCCCACCATTGGAGACAGTTCGAATGTCAAATGCATCCTCCCCTAAGATCCATGTAGAAAAGATGGCAGTGTCACCAAAGTTATCATGAAAGTGTTGCATTTTCTGACAGTGGCTTTTTAAGGCAAATGTTTCAATGCAGAAAGGGTGTTTTCTGCTCCAAGTTATTTGCTTTATCTCCTCTCTTGCAAAGCTCTTTTCCCATGAGGTTTGAAAATAGATCTTATTCTTGTTTATATCCCCTGCAGATTTTACACTAGTTAATTGCATGTAATAAATATTCAATAAGTACTTACATAAATAAATTGTGCCCAAGTTTAATATTTCCAGAAGAAATCCCATTCACATATTTTGAAAGAAGAAAAAGGTAATTCCAAAACATACCTGTAAATTACCAATTCAGAGATGAAAATTCCCTAAAGTATGGTGCTGGGTCTAATTTTCAATTTTACCTCTATTGTTTATGATAGCATTCTTTCTTCCTATAAATGCGCGGACCCCATATACATGTACAAAGGCAGTCACAGGAATTCTCCCTGTGATATGTTTAGAAAATAAAAGTATTTCAAAATGATCTTACATTAATTCAACATATTGGTGTTAATTAATTGTGGTCTGAGAAAACAATTATTTTTAGTGGTTACTTGATTGACATAGGGAACTATATTATTTTTTTTTCCTAGAAATAAAATTTAGAGGAACAGTTTACAAGAAAATTCTGACTCACAAGTTTCTCCAGTAGATGCTGGAAGAGACAGCTACAGAGCACTGAGACATATGACATATGTCCCCTTTTCTACACCATCTAGAACACTACTGGGCCCAAATACTTATTAATGAAAATAATGACAAAGAATTAAATGTAATTTAATGGAGTCTCAAGAAAAGTCTTAGAATGTGGCCATGCACCTAACTAAATCGCTTTAGTTTAAGGTCATATAATCCTAAAAATGTGACAATTCTTTCATTTAAAAATATTTTGGAGGAGAATATTCTAGGTAAAAACAAATAAACAGAATTAGGGATTTGGGATTTGAGGTTTAGCCTTCCCATACATATTTGACATCTATAAAACAGAAACACAAAAATTTAAGACTAGGTGCTCTATAACAGCAGTAATTTTTGTCTGTTTTGAGAAATGCCATATTTCTTGAATCTCAAACACTGGATAGCTTATAGTAAGCATTAAAAAAAAAGATGAAAGGATTAATCACTTTAAAAAATGTTTGTTTCTCTTTAGAATGTAGGTATAAAGGGAACATAAGTCAGTGTCATAAAAGCCATGTAGAAAAATCTCACAGCAAATATAATTCTCAGTGGGGAAAACCTGAGAGCTTTCCCCCTAAGACCAGGAACACAACAGGATGTCCACTGTCACAACTGTTGTTCAACATAGTACTAGAAGTCCTAGTCTCAGGAATCAGACAACGAGAAATAAAATGCATAAAAATCAGCAAAGGAGGTCAAACTCTCATTATTCCCAGATGACATGACACTTTATGTGGGAAACCCAAAAGACTCCACCCCAAATTTGCTAGAACTCATACAGGAATTCAGCAAAGTGGCAGGACTAAAGTCAATGCACAGAAATCAGCTGCATTTCTATATAGCAATGAGATAGTAAAAATAGAAATTAAGGAGTTGGTCCCATTTACAATTGCACCAAAACCATAAGATACTGAGGAATAAACCTAACCAAAGAGGAAATGATCTGTACTCTGAAAACTATAGAACACTAATGAAAGAAACTGAGGAAGACACAAAGGAATGGAAAAACATTCCATGCTCATGGATTGAAAGAACAAATATTGTTAAAATGTCTATGCTACCTAGAGCGATGTACCTAGAGCAGTATACATTCAATGTGATCCTTATCAAAACACCATCAACTTTTTTCACAGAGATGGAAAAAATAATCCTAAAATTTGGAGGGAACTGGAAAGACCCTGAAAAGCCAAAGGAATGTTGAAAAAGAAAACCAAAGCCAGTGGCATCACAATTCCAGACTTGAAGCTGTATTACGAAGCTGTAATCACCAAGACAGTATAGCACTGGCACAAACACAGACACAGATGAATGGAATAGAATAGAGAACTCAGAAATGGACCCTTAACTCTATGGTCAACTAAGCTTTGACAAAGCAGGAAAGAATATTCAATGGAAGAAAGATAGTCTCTTTAAAAAATGGAGTTGGAAAAACTGGACAACCACATGCAGAAGAATGAAACTGGACCATTTTCTTCCACCATACACAAAAATAGACTCATAATGGATGAAAGACCTAAATGTGAGACAGGAACCCACCAAAATCCTACAGGAGAAAAAATAGCAGCAATCTCTGTGACCTCGGCTGCAGCAACTTCTTGCTAGACATGTCACATGTCTCCAACGGCAAGGGAAGCAAAGGCAAAAATGAACTATTGGCACTTCATCAAGATAAATAGCTTTTGTACAGCAAGGGAAACAGTTGACAAAACCAAAAGACAACTGACCAAATGGGAGAAGATATTTGTAAATGACATATCAGATAAAGGGCTAGCATCCAAAATCTATAAAGAATTTATCAAACTCAACATCCAAAGAACAAATAATCCAATCAAGAAATGGGCTGAAGACATGAACAGACATTTATGCAAAGAAGACATCCAGATGGCCAACAGATACATTAAAAAAAATGCTCAGCATCACTTGGTATCAGGGAAATACAAATCAAAACCACAGTGATATACCACTTAACACCAGTCAGAATGGCTAAAATTAACAAGTCAGGAAAGGACAGATGTGGGCAAGGATGAGGAGAAAGGGAACCCTCTTACATTGCTGGTGGGAATGCAAGCTGGAGCAGCCACTAAGGAAAACAGTATGGAAGTTCCCCAAGAAGTCAAAAACAGAGCTACCCTATGATCTAGCAATCGCACTACTGGGTGTTTATCCAAAGGATACAGATGTAGTGATCCAAAGGGGCATGTGCCCCCCAATGTTTATAGCAGCAATGTTCACAATAGCCAAACTACGGAAAGACCCCAGATGTCCATCAACAGATGAATGGATAAAGAAGTTGTAGTGTGTGTGTACATATACACACACACACAATGGAATATTACTCAACCATCAAAAAAATCTTGCCATTTGCAATGACATGAATAGAACTAGAAGGTATTACGCTAAATGAAGTAAGTCAAACAGAGAAAGATAAATACTATATGATCTCACTCATAAGTGGAATTTAAGAAACAGAGGAGCATAAGGAAAGGGAAGGAACAATAAAACAAGATGGAATCAGAGAAGGAAAGTTTAAGATTAAGAGACTCAATCATAGTTAAACCGAGAGTGGTTGGAGGGTAACTGGGTGATGGGCATTAAGGAAGGCACAAGATGTAATGAGCACTGGGTATTATGTAAGACTGATGTATCACTGAACCCTACCTCTGAAACTAATGATACACTATATGTTAATTGGTTGAATTTAAAAACGATTGATGGAAATGTTTACTTGTCCTACCCCTTTCAGTGTAATGTGGCAGCATATTTTACCTGTGCAGGCCAAAGTCCTGAAAATACTAGTTCAATTAATAATCAGTACTCTTATTACTCTCTTTAGACAATAAAAATCAAAGAAATTAAAATTGGCTTTATTTCAGATACATAAGTGATATGAAGGACAGATATGTAGCCCAAAATAAAGAAAACTAAAGCGTTGAATTTAATTACTATTTTCAACAAATATGTGCTAAGTTCTTAAGAATTTTCTGTAATAATCTTTTCCGGTGCAAAGGGAACCAACAAAGAGAAATGGGTTTAACATTAAATAGCATTTGAGGGGATCACAAGTGAGAATGTCAGGACTGTGAGGCTGTCTGTCTGGGTAATGAGGCAAACAGCTAGGAATGGTGCAGCCCAACTGGGTTATAGTAAGAGCTGGAACGTAATACTGACTTATCCAAGAATGTACAGTTATTTAGAGGCAGACCCAAGACTATGAGCCAAGTATTATAGGTATCATAAACTAGATGCTCTTTGAAACATGGCTTAGGCCATGGTGGGCAATGACATTTTAAAGAAAAAAAAATACTGTGTATACAGTGAACTTTTACCCTAGTATACCATGATGGAGAGGTTATGGCTTTTCTGATAAAAACAGCCATAAATTAATAAGATTCTATTTGGGAGTATATGATAGTTCACAATAATTCAATATATTAATATCCAGGACATTTTTTTGGATCTTCAAAAAGTCTTCTTAGCTGCAAAGCTAATGGATTTCTTGATATAAATTGCAGATTTAATTTAAATATTGGTTTTATATATAACTAACAAAATTCTGATCCTAAAAGTAGGCTACAAAAATAATTACTTAGCAGATGGAAGAAAAGATAAAATAGGATGAAATAAAGATAGCAAAAAGGAAACAGAAAAGGGGAATACCACTAGTAAAGTTAACATACAAACAGTCTAAATAGTTTTCAGCTCTTAATTGCACCTTGGGATCTGATAAGAAAAAAAATCCTATATTTTTAGAATTGTGTTTATGTCTAAAATACTTACATAAATACTTCCTTGGGAACACCTCCAATAGCTTTGGGTATCCAAACTTGAATCCTAGGAGTTCAAGTTGCCTCAATCCTCACAGTGGCCATCTTAATTGGACACATGTACCCTCCTAACCTCATCGTCCGTCACTCACTTTCAGAAACTCTAAGGTCCATTCACTACAAACTTTGGTTCTTTCCCTAAGAAATGAATGTTTTTGTATATATTGACTCATGCCCTTCATTTCTTTCATCTCTCCTTTTTCCTCTGAGCCCACTGTTTATTCATTTGATACATTTCACCCTCATCCCCACCCCCAAACTTTTCACTTAATTAACTTAGCTTCTATAAGTCACTGCTATATCAAAGGCTGAGAAGCCTTCTCTGCCACTGGCCTCTGCGTCTCCCTCAGTATTAAGGGTTTTCTTGGAACACAGACTTACAATGGAGTATTGCAATTGCTTCTTTACCTGCCTGTTTCTATGACAAATGGATATTTACTGAAACCAGAGACTACAACATGTTAACTTTTGTATCTTAGCACCTAGCACAACACCTGGCATAGAGTGCCAAATGTGCACATGTGCAAAGGCTGAGTAAATAGCCAAAATTTAGTGAGCACCTTCTACATACCAAGAATTGTACTGGGTATATTATGTTTAAGGTTTACAGAATCTAGAAATTCTTCTGCCACAAGGTAAAGTTTGAAAGTTTTAGATCTAGAACAGATGTCCAGGTCCTCATGAATGTCCAACTGTCACGTAATATAAAAACTAAGATAATGATACACAAAATAATACATTAAAGTTATTATCAGTATCTCTTTCATTGTGCTCTGTATGCTTTAGATCTCTGATCCCTGCTCCTTATCTTGATCAGAAGTAACCAAAGATGGCTGGAGCCCAGGAATGTTTGTTGAACGAGCACTACAGAATTGACCCAATTCTCCTTTCCTCCTTTTAAGTATATGAAAAGGAAAAGTCTGTCCAATGCACTGTACTAGTATGTTCTCAAAAATGTCTGATTTTAAGTTTTGGCCACAGAATATTTTGAAGGAGAGTAAGAAGTTATGTGTTGGAGTCTGCATAAAGTTAACTTCCCCATCCATTCCCAAAGTTAATGGCTTCAAAGACCTGCTGTGCTCAGAAAGTTCTACTTTTGTTCAAGGCAAGCCAACAATTATCTTTTAAACTCAATATGCTAAAAAGGGAAAATACCAAGTTGTTTGGATGACCATATGTTCCTACATTTCTAGGTCAGTCCTGATCACATAGTCTCTTCCACGTACCCCATAAATACACTTGTATTCATCAGCCCGTCTGTCCTGGTTTTGTTGGTTTAGAAAATGTGGTCACTGTAAATGTTCTATTTATTTCCTACGAACCATCCGAAGTTTCTCTTTTATGTTTAACAATTTTAAAATTATCTTAGCTCTCTTTCAGAAAAAAAAAAGTAAGGAACAAATGGGCAGCTATTGGCAGAGAAGATGAATATAATGAACTATTCTTATTTCAACATCAAATGACTTGGAAATGTGCAGGTGGTGGAGCAAGAAAGACAAAATTTCCCTGTATTAGATAAAGGGTTTTCTTTGACATAAGGTTGGAAAACTGAAATAAATGGGCCATCTTGGTAATTACATGGTTAGTACCAATATTGTCGCTATAGTTTGGTGTGTTGCATAAAATGCTTCAATCATAGTATATCTATGTGACTGCGATGGAAATATGAAAGAAAGTTCTGAATATCAGCCCCATATACAAAGGAAAACGTCAATGTGTCAAACAGAAGTAAAAGGTGAGGAAGTCTAGAACGTTCTTGAGTCTGGCATAAAGTCACAGACTCAATATGGTACTTTGTTTCTCAAACGTGACTAGTGTATGCAAACTTTAAAAGGAAAAACAAACAAACCCTGAAGAACCACAAGAATAAATATATATACGTCACCCTCCCTGCATGCATTCTGCCCATTCTGGTTTGAGAAATAGTGGGATAGTAGTTAGGTGCATGGATGCCATACCAGATAGAGAATCAAGTCCTCAGTGCTGCCTAGTAAATGGATGACTTTAAGCAAGTTAAATGATCTAGAGCTTAGTTTTTTCAAGTGTAAGACTGGAATTAAGAACAAAACAACCGAACTGTCCCTAATGGAAATTAGCGAGTCACAAAGAGCAAATCATGTATGATTGCATTTACATGAGCTATCTAAAATAGTCAAACTCCTAGAAAAAGAAAGTAGAATGGTGGTTACCAGGGACTGGGAAGGGGGAAATTTGGAGTTGTTTATGAATAGAGACTTTCAGTTTTACAGGACGAAAAAGTTCTGGAGATCTGTTGCATAACAATGTAAATATACTTTACTGAGATACAAACTTAAAAATGGTTAAGATGGTAAATTTTATGTTATGTGTTTTTATTTTTAGCCATGATTAAAAAAAAAACAACTACTCAAGGGAATTATAGTGAAGTTTAAATTTTTAAATCAGTGTGGAGTACTTTACCCAGGACCTGGCATTGTCAGTGTTCTTTAGAAACAGAAGCTATTGTTCTTTCTTCAGTGAAACAATGCAAATTATCAAAAGCATAGAGAAATTTCGACTGATTGCGTGAATGATGTTCTTACTCAACCACTGTGTCACCTGGCTGGAATGGGATGTCAGCCCAGGGAATCACTGTACTCACTCACATGGTTCATTCATGTCAGTGATTCACGTGACCCGTCTCTTAGGGAAGTGGGAAGTGCTAACCCAGGGAAGTGCTAGTCTCCTAAAAGCGGTCATTCACTCCTACATGGTAGCAGTCATTCAGGCATTCTGGTAGGCAACAACAATTTCTAAGCACCTGAGAGCAGAGCCACACAGATTTTTGCTGGAGAAAATGGTCTGGTGACATGTGTGCCATTTGCGGGCAAGCAGCCAAAGTCTTTCTCCAACTGCCCCCCGCTTACCTCCCTGATCCACTTCCTCTCACGTTGCTCCAGCCACACTGGCCTTTTTGCTGTTTCTGGGACACCCCAGATCTCACATACTCAGATCTTACGTGCAGAGCACTTATGCACTCTTCTCCTTTCCCAGAATATCCTTCCTCAGGGCCACAGGGATCGCTCTTTTCCTTCTTCAGGTTTCGCTCCCTCGTGAACTTCTCAGTTTAAGAATTCTGTGACCATCTTATGTGGAAATGCTACTCTCCTCTGCTGGCCCAGTGACATCCTACTTGATTTTTCTCAAAAACACATAGCAGTGAGAGATTATCTGTTTTTAAACTCTGTTTAGTGGTGTCTTCGTGGCTCAGTCACTTAAGCGGCTGCCTCCAGCTCAGGTCATGATCCCAGGGTCCTGGGATTGAGTCCTACATTGAGCTCCCTGCTCAGCAGGGAGCCTGCTTATCCCTCTCGCTCTGCCTGCTGCTCTGCCTACTTGTGCTCGCTCTCTGTCAAATTAATAAATAAAATCTTAAAAATAAAAAAAAAATCTGTTTAGTGCCTGTGTCTTTCCAGTACAGTATGAGATCCATAAAGGTAGACTTTTTTCCCCTTTGATCACCACTATATTCCCACCTAAAACTGTCTGAAACATACTATGCACATATTAAAAAATTTTTGAATAAGTGAATATATTGGTCAAAGCCTTATTCAACACAAAGACTCAATTATGGCCTAATTAAAAGGGCTTCTCACAAAGGAATAAGAAATATTACTTAAGGACCCCACAGCACCTGCCTACTACAAGTTATTTTGCTTTAATCTCAAACTCCTTTCCACTCCAATGAAAATGAGAGTCCTAATAATGGTTTTGCTACCATTTCCCTAGTTGGAAGGGGTTGGCATGCATAGAAGCTATTCTCAACAACTGTTGACAACAATTTGCGAAGTTAGAGGAACAGGTAGATACTTAACAAAATGTTAATAATGCTTTAGTTTATTTTACTACAAATCACTTGTTATGGTAATCAGCTTTATAAAAATATACCTTGGATTCATGCCTTATGTTTGAAAACCAAATATTTATAAATACCGTTATTATCCTTGTAGTACCAATAAATTGGTTCTGCTCTGCATTAGGAGAGAGAACTTCCAAAAAGAGAGCAAGTGCTAGAATGAATTTACAACAGTGAGACAGGCCATTTGAGTTCCAGTGCCAACTCTGTCTCCATCCAGCTCCCTGATCTTGGGTGAGATACAATTTCTCCATCTCTGGCTATAAAGATGGGATCACACTACAAACATACCTGAACTTCTTTGAGTTACAGCTGCCTCACCGTTGACATGAACTTAACAGTCCCTGTTTTGTCTCTTTCAAATAGCTGCCTTGTAACTTGGAAGACCGAGGTTCATACCCGGGGCGGGGGGTAGGGGGAGTGGGGATGTGCTGGATGATGTTAGGTGATTCGAAACTGTATTTAATTTCCAAGCTATGTTTATTTTAATTGGTACTTGGGAGGAAAAAAAAAAGTGTAACTATCATATTGAAGTTGTCATTTTACGGATAATCAGTTAGGATGAGATTAACTTCAAAAGTAAATTAAGTTTAAGTGTTAAGTTTAAGTGTTACGTAAAATGTTAGACAAATCATAACAGAGGTAAGCTATACGTAGGGAATAATTATGATAGGTAGTATCTAAACAACTGGGGCTTGGGGGAGTCTTATGAAGATCAGCTGTGATGACATATGGTTGCTCTTTTCAAAGTTAACCATGCCAACCGCCATAGGACGGTATTAGTATTAAATAAATGGAAATAAAATGAAGTATTGTAATGATTAGTCTAGTAAAAGTTATTTCCCCGCACCCCCCCCCCCCCCGCCGCTGTGCTTGTTATGTTCTTGGCACTCAATAAAAGCTAAGCATTTCTCCTGTAAGCAAAATCCCTACAAACAAAACCACTGGAAGCTGGGCATATCACAGTGACCATTCCCTCACATCACGTACCTACCCATGCCAGAAATCCAGTTCTGCTCATCCTAGACCATGCTCTAGGAGAATGAAAATTTAAGAAATGGCAACCAGAAATCAATAAACTTTTTTTTCTTTTTTAAAACCCACAGGCCAATTTTGCATGTGAGGAGGATGATCTTTTACACGTTCCTCATGTCTCACTATGCAGTGCTGTGGAAAGACAGAATTGGAGCCAGACCAGTCAATATCAAATAATAACAATAGCATTGCAAAACTCAAACGATAACTGGGATATGGGGTCTTTCACAGTAAAGGACTCAATGAATGTGAACCTCATGAAACCGTGTATTTTATTGGGGAGTATGCAGAATAGACACAGTGCTCATGCCCACAGGACCATGTGGGAGACATGCAGCAGGATCCCTGGAGGGCTTGCGGGCGGACTCGCTCCCTCTCCCATCCTGGACTGGTGTGCGATGGTGAAGACGCATTGTGATTCACACAGAATGTCTCCATTTTAGACTGTCCTCCTTTACTTACTAGCTTTTCTAAGTTTACTTATTTACCTATTACTTTTCTTAATTTTCTCACATTAATTAAAAATTAATTCTATCTGTTCCAAAAATAGGCATAGATCTAACTTGTTGACTTTCTAGGCATGCATCTCAACTATTAGATTGTAAACACTGTGGAGAGTCTGAAACCATTCAGCTTTGATCACTGTCACATCCACAGTACCCTCACATAGTTGATTCTTCGCAAATATTTGGATGAAATGAATGGAGACACAAATAAATAAATGTATGTTTGGGGTCCCTGTTATGTGACAATTACTGAGTAAAGTTCCTTGTTGCTCGAGTATTAAGCATAGTGCAATTCATGAAAACACACTGTAAACTTTGTAGCCCCTTATAAATATGAGATGTTGCAAATATATTTTTAGATATTCTTTTTGGTCTTCTTTTTTAAAAATCAGTTACATGCAGTTTTAAATCAGAACTGTTAGATAAGTTCTCAACTGGAGATTTTGTCAAGATTGTATTTACTTTTTCAAAAACTGGAATTTTACGCTGCTATGGTCATAGAATGTGCTTGCACAATACACACTCTGTTTCATAGTTCCATGAACTGCCAGTTCTTTATAATATTGCCTATGAACTATTTTCTGCAATGCCATTGTATCTATGGAGCAACCCAGACTATTCTGCTAGTATACACAACCTTCCCCATGATCTGAATACTTTTACATTACTAACCAGTGAGAGCATGGGGCACTCTATGACATTCCCCTGGACAACTAGCATTAACTCACCAGACACAGCAATTGTCTCACTACACTCTAAATACTCCAGTTCCCTGCCCGGAACAGAGAATGTTCTGTACCAAACTTGGTTTTCTCCCTGTTCGGTGAAGAGTTCTGATGTAATGGATGATGAAATATGCCAAATGTTGGGGATCAGTGTGCTGGAAAGAGGCAGAGAGGAAATGTCTACGGCATCCCAGCAGTCCAGCTAACAGTCTGGTGAGGGGAGGACATAAAGTAGAGCCAGCTGTTTGAGATTGGAGGCTGAAGTTTGTTGAACATTTTATCCCCAGCTCTAGGCTTGATTTCTTGTATTAAGTGAGCACATAATAATGTCTAATGAGAGGATAAAGGGAAAAGAATAGACACATAAGGTTAAGAAGGGCTGTTTGGTATAGAGTCTGGAGCCAACTCTCTTTTAATAAATAGGACAGTCAAGGAAGGTTCTATAATATATATATATATATATATATATATATATATATATATATATACACACACACACACATACTTTTGAGTCAGGTCTTTAATGAAAGATGGATGATGACCGGTAGAAAGGAGAAAAACTGGGATAAAAGATGACAGTGACGCAAGAAATGTAGGCCCAGGGACCTTTTGGGTTATCTCATTTTAATCATCACAATGCCTATGATTCTTTGCTCCTTGATGTTTCACTAAGTCTTATTTCAGTTCCCTTTCTGCTCGTATGATACTCTCTTGCACTCAAAGGGCTTCCTAAGGGAGGTGACAACAGCAAGGTCTCTGTGCTGGGCTGGGGAGGAGGGTGTCCGTCAGGTGGGAGAGTGCATCTTTCTTATCCCTCAGCAGATGCACCAGGGCTGAGTGGGGGAAGTGTGCCCCAGTCTGTATGTGTTAAACGGGAGTCAAGCACCCTTCAGTGAAGATTCAGACTTGGCTTCCTTCCCTTGGCTATTAAGCTCCATTTCCACAGAATTACTACATGTCTGAGGCTTTTAAAACCCTTTGTGTGGATCTCAAACAGTTATTGTGCTGGATCCAAATTTCTACCTTGGTTAAGTAAGCCTGAATCCTTTCCAGCCAAGCCCCTGGCAGCAAACTCCAAGAACATATAATAAAGGAAGGGATAAAAATAAAATCTACTGTTTAGTGATCACTTCCTCTGTGCCCATCACTGTGCTCAACTCTGAAGGCAGCATGGCATTTAGTCCTTATCAGAAGCCCTGTCTGCCCGCTGCTATGATTACTCGTATTACTGTATTTGCAGATGAAATAAAGAAACTCGTCAAGTTACACAAGCTAACTTTTAAAACCAGATTTGAAAGGTTATCAGTCAACTTCCAGAGTCTGCAAGGGCAAATGACACTAGAAACATCTAGAAAGGCTTCATAATGACGCAAGCCATTAATCCAGTGCAGAAACGGAGTCCTGCTACAGTCTGTGCACTCCAGAAGGAAGGGAATAGTTGGTCATGTGTTTTCATGCGTGTAGGTAGCAAGAATATAAGCTAAGAGAGCATCTGTGAGGAGGGATGGAAGTTTCAAAGTAACAACACAGGAGAGTTCTTTGGGCTTATGATGGCAACAGTCAGAAGAGGTAACTCTGGAAAAGGAGCTTGTTCTGCTTCATGGAGCAAAGCGCAAGACTTCTTATAGGTTTTTTCTTTAACCAGGGCAGAGAGGGTTATAGGCTTCAGAGCAAAGACATTGTCCACCTATAAAGACTGTACAATCTGTTGTGATCTTGACCATTTTGATGCCCCCCCCTCCTCTTTTCTTGCTTTAAGGCACCTAGTTCAGTGGAAAGGATGCTCATAGTGAGAAACACCTGCATGGGGGGGGGTGTGCGTGGTCACACGAGGATTTAGAGGAAAAAAATTCCAGGGGGGAAAACATTTCATATGAGTGCAGAGGACAAAACTGGCACTGAAACACAATGGCAGGAGGCTTGTCACGAAGATGGGGAAAGAGAGCATTTTCTTGGAGCACTTTATTTAGGAAGGTATCCTAGTCAAACAGGCCCGAATCAATGTAGTGATCAGAATTCCAGCCCTCAACAGCCCTGGGCCCAGTGAGCACATTCTTTTCCTCCCCTCCAGCTGGATGCCCTACCCTCAGACACTTCAAAATGAAATTCTCTAAGATCAGAATGTTCGTGCAGTTTATCTAAATGGAATCATCAGTGTAAGAGATCAAGTGTCATTTCTTGTGACTCTTATCAACTTGAGCATGATCAGGTGAACAACCACTATGATAGATAACTAAGGTGATCCCTTTCATGTGAATGCACAAGACATGTTATGGGTACATTGTCTCCATTCCAGTCGGTCCAGTTCTACCTCGGTACTTCTGCACTGACAAGGGGATTGGACAAGAGCCCGCAGAGTCCGTGTCATCTAGCCCTGGTGGAGACGCGGGCACTGGATTTGTAAGTACGTTTCTCCCATATTTCCCCTATTTTGAAAACGATACAAACTATGCCGCATAAAAAGTACAGCAAGACACTCAACATTTGTCTTAAATACTATCAATTTTAAAAGCCATGACTCGGGACGCCTGGGTGGCTCAGTTGGTTAAGCGGCTGCCTTCGGCTCAGGTCATGATCCCAGCGTCCTGGGATCGAGTCCCACATCGGGCTCCTTGCTCGGCAGGGAGCCTGCTTCTCCCTCTGCCTCTGCCTGCCACTCTGTCTGCCTGTGCTCACTCGCTCGCTCTCCCTCTTTCTCTGAAAAATAAATAAAATCTTAAAAGCCATGACTCACAAAATAAAAAAAAAAGATTTATGTGGGGGAAAGGAAAATATTTTATGACCAAGTGGACCCTAATACAATGCTTTATTCTGGGGAGAGATTTGATCTCACTGGTCAGTGGTTCTAACAGAATAGATTTTGCGTATTAATAGCAAAATGCAATTTTATTTGTTCTTGCAAAGAGGAAAGCACCAAAATTCTCTTGACTTATATAGTAACATCTACATATTTTTGCCATGCTTTACAGATTAAAAAAAATGTTTTAAATGGCATGTGATAGTTATTCTTATATCCAGCCCATCTAGACTGTTTAAAGCATGTTATTGGAGGAAACATAACATATATTAAAAAAGATTAAAGAAAACTAGATATTATCATACACTTTAAGTTGTCTGACAATGACACCCTTGGCATTTCAGCCCACATATTTAAAAAAGGTGAACATTATAAAAAGGAAACATTAATAGTGATCTATTCCTTTAAAATTAGTAATATGAAACAATAATATAATTGACTATGTATCAGAGTGAAAGATACTTCCAAACTGAAGAAAGTATATTTGTATTTATAAAGATATGTTTAGCGGGGCGCCTGGGTGGCTCAGTGGGTTAAAGCCTCTGCCTTCGGCTCAGGTCATGTTCCCAGAGTCCTGGGATCGAGCCCCACATCGGACTCTCTGCTCGGCGGGGAGCCTGCTTCCTCCTCTCTCCCTGCCTGCCTCTCTTGCCTACTTGTGTTCTCTGTCTGTCAAATAAATAAATAAAATTAAAAAAAAAAGATATGTTTAAACTTACTTGATTTTGTATTTCATATTTAATATTAAGGTAGATCAGGACATAGGGTCATATCTACGTAATGAAAACTTCATATCTACGAATGAAACTTCATTCATGTATGAATCTGTCAGTTTCTTTGTCCTCAAAAATCAAAATACACATTAGAACTGCCTGGCAACCTTCAACACCTGTAGGCATCTGTGTGGGAGCATCATAGAACAAGCCACTTGCTCCAGATCATTAAACATGGAGAAAGGCCTCCTGATAACTTTATTGGATGTGGTAATGTGTGCTTTGCTAAAAGAGTTCCATTAAGCCAAAAAGGAAAGTCTTTTAATAATACAAAGCCAAGGCTGGAGGAAAGGGGCTGAAACACATCTCTTCCAAAAGACTCACTGGGATAGGATAAACGGGTTGTGTGCTACTTAATATTGAAGAAGTGATTTAAGTTTGTGTTTTGGTTCTTTATTCCATTCAATCTAGTCCTACCTGAACCTAAAAAAAATAAAAGTGCTAAACCTGGCATTTTCTCATTCTCCCTTCCCTCCACCCTTCACCATAGGGTTTTCCTCTGCCTTCTTCCATCCTGTCTCGAATTTAGGAAAGACTCTCATACTACTTAGGGCCAAGCCTTCTGTAATGCTCCAGATCCAATTCCCTTGTTTATTTATACAGCAGTCCAGTATTTTGTGCCTATGCCCAGGTGAGGCTCCAAGCTCTAGGATGAATTCTAGAAGAAATAAAAGAAGACCTTTGCTTTGAAGGAACCAACAAAACACTAATGGGACACCAGAATGGGGACCCGATTTGCATGACCGGGTTAGAAATTCTGCTGTGCTAGGGAAATCGAGCATCGGGTGTCTATTTTATGAGGTCCTGGTAGACATCTGGAATAAAATATAAAGAGGACTTTGGAAATATTGGTGAGACCTTAGTGTACTCAGTGTAACACCTAACCAAGAAAAACGAACCCCTTCTTCGGCTGTGATCTGATATGACAGAAAACATGTTCTGAATTTCGAAAGCAGGAAGGAATTTGGTCTCTGATTAAATTTTTTGAGAAATAAGAGATACTCTCTGGGTTACTCAGTTTGTCTCTGGACTATTTGTTGTTGTTGTTGTCATTGTTGTTGTTGTTGTTGCAGGGGGTGGGGTGTGGTCCAAAGTCCTCTATTGTGATTTATGGGCCAGAGTAGGAAAAGAGACCCACCCCACCCTAACTCCATCCCAACTCCCCACCACAGCCCTTACTCCAAGTGAGGGAAGCACCTTAGCTAGACTGCCAGGTCAGCATTTGAGACTGTGAGTATGAATAATTCTCCCTGGCAGACACACAAAAGATTCATGGAAACAGATCAAAGAACAGCATTCGTGGTAGTCCCAGTAAGTTTGGAAAGGCTGCCTTGGACAAGACACATCTCTTAGTATTCTGCCATAGGGAGGAAGGACTTGGGGGGCTCGGCATCCTCCCTATTTTCTTGAGTCAGGCCTTAGAGTCAAACATGGTTTTAACTTCCATTGCTATCATTATCTACATTTCCTCAGAGCTCTCCTCTAGCCTATGGTGGCATGGGGAAATGAGGGCCAAAGTGCTAAAACCATGCAAAAGTAAGCACAGGTTATAAAATAAGAATAAACTACATACTACAGAAGCTATTATCTTTCCAGCATTTTCCATTTCTCTCACTGAATGGCTCCCTGAAACTCTTGCAGTGATTTCCTGTAAGAAAACTAACTTTTTGGGAAAGCATATTTATTCTTAGTGAGAGTAGAACTGAGTTTCGTGTTTTGATTTCACAATTATGATCAGGAGGTAGGAACTTCCCTTCAGCATTAGGCTTCCTCCAGCAACAGCCCTTCTCTTTCCTTCTGCTCATGGGCAACTTTCTTAAGAACACAAAAATAATTCATGGCTTCCATCTCTTCACCAGCCACTTCTTCCTTAGCCTCCTGCTATCTGAGTTCTTGGGACAACTGCACTTTCAGAGCTGCCCCATTACTTTTTCTCAGATCTTCCCTGACTGTTTAAACAGCTGTTACTACTATTCATTACATAGGCCATGCTATTAAATATACACATCTGTTTTTTGGACCATCCCTTATGTGTTTCTATGTTGCTATATGCCGTTTCATTTAAATTTTGCTATCCTCTCTCATTACACAAAAAAGTCACATTCAAAGAGGTTGTGCAATTTATCGATAGTGCTGGACTCAGGATTGGAATGCAGATTTGTCTAACTTCAGATCCTTAACTCTCCTCCTCTTCCACTGTGCCTACACAGGGATGCTGTGTAGTTTGCAATGATCTCATCACAACTATTAGAAGAGAGGGCTGGTCAGGTCAGAATTACAAAGAAAAAGCTTTGTCTCTAGCAGAACAGATGGTGAGCTTCGCCAGTTCTCACTGGGAGGAGTGCCCCACTGCCCATTTGGCTTGGCAGCCTTCAGAGGCCCTGCCGTACGCAGGACATTGTAGTCGGGATTTCCCTGGTCTGTCTGGAAGAAGAATCCTGGTGGACTACTCCTCAGGTCTTTATGAGGCTTATGAAAATGTCCTAGGACATGCTTCTTAATGAGCAGAGCCACATGGAAGGGTCTGCTGTGGGGAGGGACATGGTCTGATCTGGGTCTTTGTTCTGGCTGTCTCAGATGACATCAACTCTCTAGCCATGTCACAGTCCCCTAAACATTTGACTGATGTGTCAGCAGGGTCATGGTCTCTATGATCCGTTGTAGCAGCCAAGAATCTATTTTCAAAGATCTATTCTTCTCTCCCCAGTCATAAGGCCCCTTTCAAGCTATTCCCTCCTGTGGTCTTATCTGTCATTAGGCTACTGCCCTAGACTCTGGGACACAACCCTTCCCTTCTGACCCCCTCTTTGTCCCGTTTTCTCTCCCTGCCCTTATTTCCTAACATGGATGCTTCTCCAGGTTCTGGTAGTTCCATTCTCCTCCCATCTCTCTTCATTCCCTTTCCAGATGAGCATGCCCGTTCTAAAATCTTCAATACCTCCTCCGTGTGAATGGCTCCTAATCTCTCTCTTGAGCTTTCCATAGCAGCAGAAAACTCTCTTCAGGTTTTTAAGGCACTACAACATAGATTGTATAATTTGCATACAATTGCAGATTGCATACATTGCATACATTGCATAATTTCTTGTTTGCTACTCAGCAGTCAGTGCACACTTAGAATGCAGCTTAGTGTTGAAGAAACATTTGTTGAACAAATAAATGAATGAGTCTCTTCCTGTCTCTCCTCATTACCTTTCGTGATGAGCCTGCCCTTTCCCAAAGCTTCAATCCCTCCTCCATGTGAATTTGTCCAACAAATAAATGAACGAGTCTAAAGCAAAACTCATTTTTTCCCGCCTTTATCCAATATTCTGCCTGCCACTGCCCTGAAACAGGTTTGAACACATACTGAATTAGTTTGAATCTTTGTTCAGTCTATTAATAGGATGAAGCCTCAGGCAAATTACTTAGCTTTCCCGAGCCATCTCCTTTAAAAAAAAAAAAAATCAGAGAGAAAAATCATCACTCTGCTTGTTTATTGTGAAGATGAAATAGTATTGCTACATAACCTCAGTACCAGTGAGACCCATCCTTATCAGCCCTCATTCCTACCTCTCTTAGTTCTTTAAAAAGTACACTGAAGATCTCATTTAACTTTCACAAATACCTCATGTTTTATATTTTACATTTATACTTTAAAAATATTTTTATATGTACTTTTATATTTATTTTTCCCCTTTTTTAAATCAACATATAATGTATTATTAGCCCCAGGGATACAGGTCTGTGAATCGCCAGGCTTACACACTTCACAGCACTCACCATAGCACATACCCTCCCCAATGTCTATAACCCTATCACCCTCTCCCAACCCCCCTCCCCCTGGCAACCCTCAGTTTGTTTTGTGAGTCTCTTATTATATTTCTACTTTATAGATGAGGTGGAGAGGAAACAGAGGGACAGAGAATGTGACCTAATGGCCCACGCTCACACCAAAATCAAGTCCTAGGCAGATTACTCCAGAGTCCATACAATAAACCGCCTCACTCTTAGACTGCAAGTTCACTAAGAGGTAGGGTTTAGATCTTTTAAAAATGGATAAACTACAGGGCTCCAAGTAAACTGAGCCTTTAGAAGTTGGTCACTAAATACTCAAGGGATAAACAAATATGATTATTGCATGAAATCTGACCTCCCCGTTTGATAAGGCATTTCAGGGTAAACCTTATCCCCCATAACGCTAAGTGCAGTATGTCCAACAAATATCCTTTTTAAAAGAGTTTTTTTTTACTTTATTTATTTTAGAGAGAGAGTAAGCAGGGGAAGGGGAGGGATAGAGGGAAAGGAAGGCAATTTCAAGCTGACTTCACACCAAGCATGGAGCCTGACACTGGGATCAATCTTCCAACCCTGAGATCATGACCTGAGCAGAAACCAGAAGGCTAAGGCTTAACTGGCTGAGTCACCCAGGTGCCTCCCAGCCCAGAAATATTCTTGACTTAAAGCTCATGATGTAATAAGGAAAACATACTTGGCAATGTTTTTCCAAAGACAAGAGGGTAGGGGTGTTGCATGACAGAGGAATTTTAAGAAAAGGATAAATGGGAAGCAATTCAGAGCAAACATGTTTCACTGCAAGTTGTATAAATCAACATCCCGGCAACCAAGCAGTAATTTCTTCATCAGAATAGGGAATAAATACATGGTTAGAAAATTTGTCCTGCTAATTGGGGTCGAAGCAGTTGCACTTGATGAAAAGGAAATCCTCAGAAATGTTTTGATGTTTTCTATGAGAAGCTAAAAGACACATTATAATTCAAGTTGTGGAGAGAAATTTAATGCATTTTAAGCAGGGTAGAAAGGGTGAATAATTGTTTTGTCAGTTGGTGGAGTGGGTTTCAATCTTCATAGTGACTATAAGCCTAACTGAAGGAATGCAAAAAGGCATATTAGAAAATGGGGGGTGCAAAACCAAATGGAGGCAAGCAGACTGACTGCTAATATAAGAAATTAATATTGCAAATTATCTAGACAAATTTGAGGTAAAATAAGAAACAAAAACAGTAATTTAGAAAAGATGTATCTGACTCCAAAACTAAGAACTGTTCAAGTACAGCAGGTTGTTGAAAAGCTTAAACACACACACACACACACACACACACACACACACACCCCAAACTAAAATGGACTTGTTTTTTTTTCTGAAAATGATAAGAACACACACAATATAATTGTTTAATTAGAGTTCTATACTTAATTATAGTTACACAGCTGCAGGCATAGGTACAGTATAACCTGCAGAGTTTAGCTATAACTAGAGACTGAAAATTTGAGGGAGCTGGGGGGATATCTAAGTAACATACTAAGATTTGATTTCTGTGCCAAGGAATAGTAATAAATATGAAACGCATGTTTTATGGACCCTGCAAAGCTCACAACTTTACTTACAAGTAAAGTTTCTAGAGAAAGAAATAACCAAAATGTTTACTTTTCTCTAACACCATTTGAGAAACTTTTTAGTCATATGATGACAGACGAGAAAGGTAAGGTTAATTTGAGAGATGTGTGTAGAATCATGTGATCATTAAAGTTCAGGTGAGGATATAAAAAGAGTAAAATGACACAAAAGATTCTGACATTTAAAAACTGGCAAGGAGAAAATGCCTCCTGAAATTCTAAATTTATTTGTAAGTGAAACATGAAGGGAAAAAGAAATATTCGGTAATGTTGTGGACACTTCTATCAACATGGTTATTATTTTGTAAAACCGAAGTTCTTATTGGATGGGTCAAGGATAAGCAAATCATTGGACACATCTTTGCAAAAAATAATGATCATACTTGGGAAAGTCACTTAATCTGGCTGTGCCTTAGTTTCCTCACTTATATAATTAGCATTTTTCCCCTAGCCACTATGATATATACATTGCCATATTTTCTTCTGATGTTAACATTTGCTATTTATGGAGTGAGATGACTATCTAAGAAAAGAGTTATAGGTAAATTAAATCAGAATGCTGTAAAGATCTGGTATGCTTAGGCATTTGAGAATTTAACACTTGGATCTGCCCTTCAAACAGTATATTGGGTTTGACATGTATGCCAGACACATGATTTTTGGGATGCTACTGGAACAAGAGAAATTCTGATGAATGGTGTCAGATGTAGTATGTCAAAGGCTTGAGTGAATGCAAATGATTGTGAGCTTAACTCTCAGAAACCACGACCTTGGCGTCTGCCATGGAATTCTAAAAAAGCCAGGTGTTCAAGAAGGTCCAAAATGATCATCTTAGAAAGTACTTAAGTAATGGGAAGAGAGGTGAGAAGAGTATGAAATTTGAAATTAACCCCACATATTTTTTAAAAATTTTCATGATAATTTTACTGTTTATTAAAATCTGTTTTAAGTGGACTTTCGTAAGTTTGTATAGTGTTCACCTGGCAGATTTCAAAACGACTTCAATTTTGTCAGTGTTTGCCAGGTCTGCCATGCACATTATAGATTAGAGTGTATTTAAATACCGTGAAAATGTACTGTTGCATAAGATAGGTTTAGCTCCTTTGCTCTGAGGCAATTTTACCTCCTTGGTTAGTCAGACACAGACCCTGTGTTATCAAACAGAACTACAACATCTTTGATATCTGCATTGCTGGCTGCTTCCATGAATCTAGCTAGAGAAGAAACATAATGGAGGGAATTATATTGTGAGAGAGTCTGGAGCAGGAGCTGTAAGACTCACTTCTCTACCTAATCCTACTAATGTTTAACACTGAGGCCAAAACATGTCTCTTTAGTTCTCTCTTCATTTTGAATGGGCTAAATGATCCCAACTGGTTTTGTTTTTTTTTTTTAAATTACATGGCTTTATGGAAAAGGCTGGCAATCTAAAGGACTAACACTTAATAAATTCCACTGTATTTCATCTAGATTTGAGAAATTCAGATTGACACAGAAAACACAGAAAACCACACATGTACTATATTGGGTATGAGATCTTAAAAACCAAAACAAAAAATACAGCATCGCAGATTTATGAACAGGAAAGAGATAGTGAATGTGTTGCCCTATCTCTTCCAAGTTTGGGCATCCTGGAAAACTCCACTGAAAGCTAGGTTAGAACATGTCTTCTAACTCTTCCTTTCAAGCGCCATAGAGATCCCCCACTACTTAAGGTTTTAATTATGTGTATCTTTAAAGGTCACTTCTCATTCAGATTTTTTTTCAAAAATGTCATTTTTCACCTTCTTATAGTTGCTCTTAATTTTGGGTTTTGTACACTTATTTTTCCACTAAAAAAGAAGACAATCAAAAAGGAGTTCTTTCTCTTAAAAAAAAAAAAAGGAGTTCTTTCTCTTCCTCTCTTTATCTGTGTGCGTGTCTCTCTGCTCCCTCCCTCCCCACTTCCTTCCTTCCTAATAAAATCATCAAAGGTTCAGATGCACATTCAGTTCTTAATAGAATAAAACAGACTATGAATTAAAGACTCTAAAGGAAAGCACTTTTTGAATCTCATCTTTCTTTCCACTGGTTCTTTTACCTCCTCCCCCATGTATACACTGCTTAATATGTACCACCACAGGACCAGCTGTAGACATGGCTCCTCTCATTTCCATTCTTTTTTATTTTAAACATTTTTTTAAAGATTTTATTTATTTATTTGACAGACAGAGATCACAAGTAGGCAGAGAAGTAGGCAGAGAGAGAGAGGAAGCAGGCTCCCTGCTGAGCAGAGAGCCCCATGCAGGGCTCGATCCCAGGACCCTGGGATCATGACCTGAGCCAAAGGCAGAGGCTTTAACCCACTGAGGCACCCAGGTGCCCCTCATTTCCATTCTTTACTGGAGTCCAGTTTTAGAGCAGGAGGGATAGATTGGTCTGAGAACTCTCTCTTCAAAGAACAGAAGACAGAGTCGGCCTCTGATATCTCCCTGATCCATGCTAAGAATTTCCACTGGAAAACATCCCAAGAAGCCCACTGCTAATGGCATCATTCTTCACATCTACTCACCCATTCATAAGCACCACTCCCCTCCAGGGATCAAATTGTTACTTAAAAACAGACTACAAGGCAGTTACATGCAGAGGTCATCCAGCTACCTAGGCTAGAATGCAGGGAGGTACAGAGTAGTGGAAGCATACCCAGTATTTTGAATTTTTGACAACACCAAGTGTTTTGATCATATGCCCTATGACTGGACTGTGGGCCCAGCTACAGGCTTAAAGCCATGAAGTTTGTTTGATGGGAACCTGTAAAACTTAATGAGAATGTGGGTCTCTGAGCATCAAAGCAGGTCGGTGCCTCAGAAAGTCTTCAAGGGCCTGTGCAGAAAAAGACTCTTCTTACATTTACCCTCTTCCTTAATAGACTGATTCTGGATGTTTTACCTTTCCTTAAAGGGGAAAAAATAAATACATAAATAAATAGGCAAGCAAGCAGACAGGAATCTCTTTCAACCCACACATCTTTTTCTTAGATTTCAGAAGTATTTTGTTTGTTGCTTTGTTTTGTTTTTGATCAGGGAGGTGGTGGTGGTGGGAAATTCTTATCTTTCCTATATTTTGAGGATAATTAAGTCACTCAGAGTGATATGTCAGAACCTCTTTGGCTAGAACACTTTTGAGAGAAGGATTTTAAAGAGCTTTATATCCAAAATATTTACCTTTATACAGATAATCACTACCACAGCAAGGGTTTTAGCTTTTATATAAGTCTTATTGTAGGAAGGGACCTCAAAGTATACGAAGCTTAATCCCCACACTCAACAGTTGAAACCTTGGGTACTCACAGAGCTCGAGACAAAGACACTGGGTTAGCCTCCACATGCACTTGTGAACTATAAGAGGTGCACAGGCCGAAAAATTGCAGCCAGTTTTCTTCCTTTCTTACTGCTTCCCATCATTCTTGTCCCTCACTCCTTTTAATTCTAATCAGAAGAATAACTCATTTGATTGCTTTGTTTTGGTAAAAACAGGTAGATTTTCTCTTGTTGTTCACATCTTTTATTGTTTTCTTCTCCAGAACTCAGGTCATCTTGATTCTACCTCTGGCACCCCTGGACTCTTTGGTATTCCCAGGTCTTCTTTTGCCCCTAGATCAACTCTTCACATCTCCCCTTTGATTTGATGTACTTCCCGCCCCCCGCCCCCCCGGAGGCTTGGGGCCTTTTGATCGTTCCTACTGAGTTCTGGCCCTATCACAGACCTTTCTAGAAGTCTCCCCAGCAGCTGGTAACAAATAGTAACTATTGTTAAAGTCCTTCCATCATTTGCCTCCATAACACCCTAAATTGTTAATAAAAGTGTAGGCTCACTGCTAGACCAGAGGCTGTGGTGTAATAAACTCTCAGGTGACTCTGACACATACAACTTTTCAACCACTGCAGCATTCCCTTCTGCCATCATTTTATCCATGTCTCATCTCCCTCAGTTTTTAACCAGCATCATTGTTCACCTGTCTTCCACGCACTCTTGCCTAGACACACTAATTGACCTGCTTCCCTCAAACACAATAGGAGTTCTTTTACAAACGTGCCCTCTCTGCAAGTTTGACTCTGTCTCAACTTTCCATCTCATATCCCCTTCACTTGGACATACACTACTTTTCTTTCAAGACCAAACTCACATATTAGCTCCATGAGAACTCCCCTCCCCCGCCCCCCCCCTTTATTTTGACATTGCTCATCCACTCTCCAAATACTGTGTTAACTTAGAATGCAGCACATACCTTTGTTACAGGACTTATCTCACTTTAGTGTAATTACAATGAATCTACTCAAGAGTTATGGGGCACCAACTGTGCCCTAGGTGTCAGCACTAAAGAAAAAGAAGCCACAGTTCAGGCTACCAAGAAAATCACCCCCCAGCTTTTTCCAGGCAGAGTCTTCATCTGAACCACAGAATGCAATAACCGTTTTCTCAATTCTCTCAGGGATGCTAGGAACTAGCACTTTTATATACAATGACTGTCTTAGGGCGTTAGGGCTCAATCTTCTTGAGAAACCCTAGGTGGTCAAACACTGGTCAATTATAGCTGCAATAAGTGCTATGACAGAGATAAGCCCAAGGTGAGAATGGAGAAGGAGAATAACAACACCTAATTGCTTATGTGTTTGTTTTCCCGGTATCATGTCTTATTCTTTTTCTGTCCTCACTTAGCATCTAGCACAGGCTCATTTTAGGGTGGTCCTTTAATACATATTTTTAATGAAAAGCGTTGGAATTCATCATTGTGGGTATGTGTGTTCGGAATCTAGCCAAGGCAATGCAAATCATATTTGTGAATCCAGCATCTGCTCAGTGCCTGAGACACATTTGGCACTCAGCGAATAAATGAACAAGTTTAGAAGGATTGTTACTCAAGGATCGTAAGTAGTACCTAAAGAAAAAGATTAATGTAAAAAAATCTGCCCTATTACTTAAACTACACTTCTGGGTATCTCGCTTTAAATTTAATTGCTTCCTGTGTTGTATGTATTTCAAGGAGAAAAAGGAAGTTTTTATTAAACATGCCAAGCAAAGTTGTATGAAGTGAAAAAAGGCTGCATTTCCCTGGGTGGACGGTGGGGGTAAGTGGTGGTATTTTCAGTGTTATAGTTTATCTAATAAATCCAAGGAAATTTAATTTGAATATATTTTCAAGAACAAATAGCCTCCAATAACCAACTGGGTTTAGGAGAAAATAGTAGGGAAATAATACAAAATGCCATAAAATTCTGGTGTCTTAAAGAAATTTTCAGGGAGGGTCTGTGAAATCTCCTTCTCTAGTAAAAAGTCTGCAGTCACCTTGGTTCAGATAGACCCATCTATTTATATACATCACATGGCACACTCTTCCTGGGATTAATGGTTTTCTCATTTATGTCCGTTAAAGGCATCTCCGTTCATTTGATCAGTTTAGAAAGGTGCCATACTTCTTAGCTGCCTCTAGGGGGCTCTTATTAAAATTCATGCTGCAGAAGCTGCGTTTCTCCAAATGGTTCTTTAATGCCTCAAATCCCCAACTGTCTAATTTATATTCAAAGAAGAGTTTACTTCCTTTAGGGCATAACCCATCATATTACAAAGTTGTTAAAATGTAAATAAATACATACAAATCTGTTTAAGTTAGCAAATTGTGGTAAGGCAAAATAATCCTACAGAAACCATGGCCTAAAAAAAAATCTAAAGAGTATATATATATATGGAATTCAGCATAAGAATATTACCATGCAAAAATGACAATTAACCCAAGTAAACCTGCACACAGTAATTTTTAGCATTTGGCAAGGGAAAAAATTCTGCTTATGAAAGCAGTACTCCTAAAGTGAAATAAAGGTTAAGAGACCTAGTTTAAAATTGTTATTAAAACACGAGGGAATTTCACTTTAATGGTCATAGGCTTAGTTCCGACGATTTCAGAGCGAAAGCTTATTGCTTGGATAGTAAATATGACTCATCCCAAGACTGTATTCATCCCTAAATTTAAACTGTTGGGGGACTGGCCCTGTGTGTGTCCTGGTGGCTTCTCTGCTCTGAGTGCTATCCGATCCTGATGTACATCTCTGAAAAGAAGGTTGACCCCATACAAGGCCTTGGAGGTAACTAAGCCTGGGGGAGTTTCCATGGGATCAGGGAACTTTCAGATGCTGAGGCTCTGGCTATAAGATTCAGAGCCACAACCAAGCTACTAGGTTGTACATTGTTTTATATTTTAAGATTCTTAAAATTCAGATCTGAGTGGCAGCTGAGATGCATACTAACCAGGTTAATTGGCAGTGCTTAGTGACTTCAACATAATTGTGCATCTTATAGTCAATGATGTCAATAAAATATGGTAGTGGAGGTGCTCTAGCTCAGTGATTTTCAAACTTTAATTTGTATAGGAAATCGCCTGGGGATCTTATTAAATTGTGGATTCTGATTTAGAAGATCAGGGGAGGAGCATGAGGTTTTCCATCTAACAAGCTCCCAGGTGATATTGATGCTGCTGGTTCCGAGCCACGCCTCCAGGAGGAGTAAGTCCCTAAAGGGGCTAACAGTGGTTGGTGGGCTTTATTTCTTTTTAAACTATCCCAAAACTATACCTTTTAGTTGCATGCTATTGTTTAGAAGTTGTACTATATAAATTCTATGTAATTTTATATAAATATATTGATCAATACATAATCAAATAATTATTAAATAATAACTAAAGGTAATGATAGTGAAGGATTGATGTCAATCTTTGGTGACCATATTTTTTTGCCTGGGGACACTGGGGAAGAAAATGTTAATTTGCTCCTCATACATTTAAGTCTCCCATCTGAGGCTCTGCTTTGTCTACAGGTGGTAGACACCAGCAAGGGTACACCAATTGTTTTGAAAAGTAATGTTACCTGAAATCTGATGATGATAATATCTTTAAAAGGTTTAAAAAAAAGTATCTGAACTATAAAGATTAACAGACTCTCCCCACTTCTTCATAAGATACCCACATTTTTCTCAAAAAAAAAATTGGAGTTTCTCAATTAGCTTTACTAATTTCTGATGCAGCAGAAGGTGGGTATTTTATAATTAGGGAAACAAACCAAGAAAGCACACTGGGCTGAGAATCAATGAACAAAGGTTTTCTGAATTATTTTATATATTCTTGATGTGGCCTTAATGATACTAAAAATAATTTGTGATTCCCAAGCTAATTTGATTTCCTCACAGAGCTAACTTTTAAAGTGAGATACTGTGTGTCAAATCTCATAAACTCATCTGTAATCAGGAAAATCCTCATGCTTTGTAGGGTCCAGGGAAAAGTGAAAATAAGGAGCTCCTTGTTCAGAAGTTATTAGGAATCTCAACATGGCAACAGGAAGATATTAAACCAAGAATACGTGTGGGGCCCGGGATGCCTACATAGGTCATGTCTCCATGAAGCATATATAGGTTGCATGTCCTTTCTGCAATATAATTATAGCTACTACTCACTAATTATTGAAATATTGCATACCAGGCACTGTGCTAAGTGCTTCAGTTACATAGTTTCACTTAATCCTTTAGAGAGAAGAAAACTGCAGCACAAAAAAGTAACTTTTCTCAGGTTATACAAGACCAAGTTTAGGGAGAGTCAGGATTTGAACCCAGATCTGTCTGTTCTCAAAGCCTTTCATCTCACCTAGTTAAGGGTAATACCAATTTCCAACTGGTTATTGTCATCCCCATTTGATTTTATTTGCAAACTTGGGCTCAGAAAAAAAAATCCACATATTTGAAAGGCAATTCAATTATTCAGACCCTGATTAGGGGCACCTGGGTGGCTCAGTGGGTTAAAGCCTCTGCCTTCCGCTCAGGTCATGATCCCAGGGTCCTGGAATCGAGCCCCCGAATCAGGCTCTCTGCTCAGCAGGGAGCCTGCCTCCCCCTTCTGCCTACTTGTGATCTCTGTCTGTTAAAAAAAAAAAAAAAATCTAAAAAAAAAAAGGCCCTGATTAGACAACATGCATCAACACAATTATATCCTGGTACATTGTATGGAGCCTGGTATATAGGACATAGTCATATAATACACAGGGGAAATAAACTGAACCCTGAGAGTCACCAATTTCTCTGCACAGAGAATATTTACTCAACAAAGACAAAAATCTCATTTTCCTATTATATAAAATCATATGTTTCTGAATGATACCAGAATTATTTTTATTTTAAAGTAATTAATTTGTTTTAAATGTGTTTCAATAGTAACAATTCTCTTGAAAAAGACTAATTATTGTGCACAGGAATAATTTTCTTCCAAACACAGCACTTGAACTAAAGTAATAGAGTATATCATTTCATAATAGAAATTCAGATGAAATCCAAAATATTCAATTTGTTTTAAATGAGTTTCAGATTTTTAAAATACGGCTCAAACTTGGTAAAGTGAAAACTTGCACTTCTATGGAATTTTTACTTTTCTTTATCTAATCCTTTATAGTCACTTTGTCTTTCCTGTTCTTTTCCAGTTCTGAGAGTGGAGCAAATTAATTGTGTTTCAATCCCATATAATAGTACACCCATTAGAGAGTTGAGCAAAGAGAGACAGACAGGACAACCTGGATTACTTTGTCACCTTCTCTTTGAAGTGGTATGATTTCCCCCAGCAGAATGACCTACAGCTTCTGCTATATTTCTAGAGCACTTTTTCATACCTTACTTAAAGAACCTGTAATTACCTGTTTCTTTGTTGGTGTGTTCTTAGTGGGTGTCCCCAGTGTCTGGTACTGAGCCTGGCACATAGTGGGTATTGAGTAATGTTGACTCATTGCACTCAATGCACCCATGCAACTGTTAATGTGTAAGCAAATGGAACAATTTAAACAAGATACTCTAGTGGGTGTTGAAATTAAGAGGAGATGTTCAGTCTTAGACATTATTCATTACTGCTTTCTGCTAGGCTAGGAAATGTCATCTTCTATAAAATGTATCAAGTCCTCAGAATTAAAATGTCATTGAACCCCCTACCAAACAATGTTATACTAGCCTGATATTTGAAAGCACTACAATCCATTATGCCAACTGCTGATATAGTTCCAGGCTATGGGGGCTTCTGCCAAAACTGATGGGAAATAAAAATCTGTGGGTCCCCTGGAAGAGAGGCTGCTACATCCAAAAAACTGAATTCCAGGCAAGGACTCACCAGATGCTTTGTAAACTAAAGAGCCGAATTCCACTTCCTTGGGGACCTGAGCAGATGGGACTCCCTGAACCCAGTCTTGAAGAGTATCTATGGCAAAATGCCTGGTTTCTGCCCCAATTGCTTATCTGCTTTGTCCTCAAGGCTACAATGTACAGAGGGAAACTTAGTCTTAGTAATGTATGAAGCCAATACTTCATAGAAGCCTACATAGTACTTACAAATGTGGTTTCTGTGTATCCTTGTTTATATGGTTGGCTACAGAGTACAGAAATTTAGGACAAGCATTTTTATCTTATTTACCCTCTTAGAGGAGGAAAGCTATGTGGGCTGCTAAAGGAAAGAAGAGGCTCATGGGGGTAATAGCTCAGTACCAGCTAGAACCGTGGGAGAAATAATCCCATGGGAAGCTCATGCATAACTAACTGGGCATCCAGGAAATTTTTTCCTGCTCCTTCCCCTCCCTCTTTGACATAATCTTCAATGTCCTAGCAATCTAGGCTGTGTTGTTGTGTTTGTTTGTTTGTTTTCCTTTCCCCTCAAGCTTCTTACAAAGGTCATTTCATCTGGGGTGCCTAGGTGGCTCAGTTAGTTGGGCGGCTGACTCTTGATTTTGGCTTAGGTCATGATCTCAGGGTCCTGAGATCAAGCCCCTTGCCGGGCTCTGTGCTCAGTGGGGTATCGGCTTGAGGATTCTCTCTCTACCCCTCCCCTGCTTTCTCTCTCTCTCTAAAGCAAAGAAATAAACCTTTAAGAAAATTTCATTTCATCTAATTGTACTTTAATAAAAATATTGAGAAAAAGAAACAAGAGAGTAGAGGAAGCAACATAGAAGCAGTTAAAGGCAAGGATTCTGTGGTCGGATTATTCAGGTTTAGATCTTAGCTCTGCTACTAAGTCATTGTTTTCTCCTAGGTCAGTTACCTAACTTCTCCTGTCTTCATGTCCTTTGCCAGGTAGGAATAATACTGATGTGTAACTATTGTCATGCTCAGAGTATTACCTTTGAATATACAGAACATTGAAAAAAATGGCAGATGCACCCCATTATGGGACTAATTTAAAAGCAGTACTAAAGATAAAATGCCCCAAGTTCACACACACACACACACACACACACACTGTTCTTTTTTTCCAAGACTCTCTTGCTGCTAAGCTTGAAATAGTAAATATCAAATTATTTCACCGTTCCATTTGTTTTTTTTAAAGTACATTATTTTTGCTGTGCTGCTGATGCCCCTAGCACAAGCCTGTTAGGAAATTCAGGATGTTGTAGATAGATATTATATGAGAAACAGATTAATTAATTAATTAATTAATACATTATTATTACTACTCTGGGATATACCAACTATGTTATCCTTTCAGTCATAGCTCTGACTTTTAATATCCCTCTATATAGTGTCTAGTATAATCCTAGACAGAGATACCACAGAGCTTCTATCACTAGAGTTTATTTGGATGTTCTCATTGAGGCAATGCAATCTAATCGGCATGAGCACTCAACTTACAGATGGAATATCAAGGTCATTTTCAACCTCGCCACTCAGAGACATGGGTTCTGCTGAGCTCTCAAGAGTCCTCATTTGCAGGACTCTTGGGGATATTATTATCAGTAGTAGTACTAGTATTTTTACCTCACATAGGTTCTTGGAAAGACACCCTTAAAAGGAAAAAGAGACTTCTGACTTAAAAAAAAGCTGTGATATGCTGTCCTGCAAATGAAATGAGGCAAAGGTAATTGACCTGTTTGCATTTTAGTGCTGACACTTTATTACAGCAGAAGAGATAAAACACATTTCGGTATTCAGTATTCAGTATTTCCAAGATCTGAACAAATTAGACAGGGCCTAATGGCACATAAAGATTTGTCAATTTCTTTGACATTCCCACAAATTCTATCTCATTTTCTTGTTACAGTTTTAAAGGCAAACTGCCATCTTCTGTGTTTTAAATTAGATGGGGAAAACTCATTTTCTTTCTAGACAAGAACCTCTGCCCAGAACACTGCAGGCCAGCCTGCCTCCTTTCCAGTTGGACTAAACCAAGCTCTTTTAGGCATCACTAAAGCCAAGACTCTTCCTCTAGAAAGTCAGACCCAAGCCAAACGGTGAGTCCTTGAGTTGCAGGAATCCCTCTCTACTTTTTGCAGTCTTTTATTTTGAGGATTGTTACACAACCAAACTTCAAATGCTTAGCTCAAGTGAGGACATTTTACCAAATAGTTACGGTGCTATTATCCCTAATATTGGAATAACAGTAGTTATATTAGTTCTCCAAATTAGTTATCTAGGGACGCCTGGGTGGCTCAGTTGGTTGGACGACTGCCTTCGGCTCAGGTCATGATCCCGGAGACCCGGGATCGAGTCCCGCATCAGACTCCCGGCTCCATGGGGATTCTGCTTCTCCCTCTGACCTTCTCCTCGCTCATGCTCTCTCACTGCCTCTCTCTCAAATAAATAAATAAAAATCTTAAAAAAAAATTAGTTATCTAATAATATGGTGAATAAAAAAAGTATTCAGATCTGAATGGGACATGTCTAGGAAGAGATGACAAGGAAATGCAAACTGCAGTTCCCTTTCTGAGAGAGGGAAGGAGACCCGGGGAAATTACAGCATAAACTGTCAAATGCTATCTACTGAGGCACAGGCCGTGATGGCACAGGAGGAGAGCAAAGGCAGAACGTACATATAGGTATCAGGGCCTCCAACACAGAAGACTCTGGAGGAAATGAAAACCTCAGGAGAAATGTGTTGCATTAGAACTGTGGAGCTCCTATGAGAAGGTCTTCTCACCTAAACGAGTCCTTGCTCTTCCCAAGCTGCATGATTTATAGACATGAGTGAAGAGGTCCTTACCCTCCAAAGCTTCCCCCAGGTCAAATTTCTACAAGAGGTCACAAAGCCTTCTCTTGCAAACTCAGGAAGGTAACTTAAAATGCAAATTTTGCCATGGATCTTCGTTCTTACATGTAAATGATTGACACTCCAGTCTTCCCTGAGCAATGAAGGAAATAAGAACAGAAGGACACCTGAGGACACACATTTACTGAGCTGGTTCTACCACAGAAGAGTTTAAATTGGGAAGCCTTCACAATTGTCCAAAAGAAAAAAGCTAGGAATTAAGGGGTATTTGCACAAAGGATATTGTGTACCTCTTTCTCAGTGCTGATGCTGGTACCCCATGGGAATTACAGAACTGCCACTGGAAATGGCAGAGGGGACCATGCTGATTATATGGAGGAATCAACAATTTTTTTTTCCACGGGATGGAGGGAGGGATGCTTACGTAAGAGGATATTTTCTGAATCTCATCCATGTTGTAGCATCTTCCAAATTTGTAGTGCTGAAAGATTCTCAGTGTAATTAAAGGCTGAGCTGATCTAATTAGGTTGATGAAATTTTCAGTAGGGATTTAATTCCCCCTAGCGTTTCACTATTTTCTTTTTTTCTACAATCCCTCCTTAGGCTTATCCCAAAAGACTTAGTGGCGACGTTCTAAATTGTCTCACACAGGTAGTGTCTCCACTCAAATAACTGATTGTAAAACCTCCAGCAGGTACATATGGTTAAAAACAAACTTCAAATAAAAGATTCTAGGTTGTTTTACTGAAGACAATCCTTTCCTCCCTCTTCACTTTCATTTCCCTACCAATAAACTATATTAAATAATCTGCACTCAGGAGGGAAATAGGTGTTTCAAAGCATTCCAGAAGTACAAAGAGACTAAGAAATGCATAATACCTGGAGTAGATTCTGAGGCAAGATTAATGGGGGAGTGGCATGACCCTTCCTTGTAAGTCATTTACTACAGAAGCCTTCACGGTCAAAATATTGGGACAGAAACACATATTAGTGGGATTTTCATCTATTTTTGAAGATTTAAAAAAAAAATCCCTCATGAGCACCAAGGAATCAATTGTGATACCTATCATCCTCTAGGAATTTCATAGATGTGGCCTATATAATGGTAATCTATTATTTACAATTTTTTTCCTTTAACTTTTCTCAAATATATATTCTTGAATGTCATTTTCAGTGAACGCAAACATTTCTCTAAAGAAATGTTTTGTTCTCTAAAGAACTTTTTGATTTATTTCTGATGAAAATTTAAATAATTTAAAAAACCTACTTCGATTGCCTTATTATAAATTCCTGGCCATTCAAGTTTCCCTCTTTTTTTTTTTTAAACTAACTGAGGTTAGGTTTTCTCAAATTGTGTTAAACCAATTTTACTTTATTTTGAAATTTGATAATCACTAAAATATAATAACACTTTTCTTAATGAGGGTTCACTGCTCTGCATGCAAGCCAAGTTTCATCTCAAATAGGCACTATCAAATACCATATGGGGAAAGCCTTATCTGCTTTTAATGAACATTAGATTAGGGGTTGTTTCATCATGTTGAGTAATGTCTTTTTTTCCACTTCAATCTTTATTATTAATTAATTAATTAATTTTTGAGAAAGAGCATGAGTGGGGAGGGGCAGAGGGGGAGGGAGAGAGAGAATCCTAAGCAGGGATGGGGCTCCATCTCACGACCTTGAGATCATGACCTGAGCTGAAATCGAGTTAGACACTCAACTGACTGAGCCACCCAGGCTTCCCTACACTTTAATCCTTAAAGAATGAAGGTGAGAAGTAGCGAGAATGGTAGGCCATCTCTACTTTTGTCTTGAGGCAAAAGTAGAGTTTACAATAGTTTACAATAGAACAGAGACAGCCATTCAAAAATTCTATTTTATCTGACAGTATTGTATGCACTACTCCTGTTACCCTTTCATTGCTCTTGGGTAGGTCAGCTAACTTCTCTAGGTCTCTCTTCATTTCCAAAATAAGGATACTGGATTTGGAGAATGGTTTCCAGGATCCTTCTTAATCTAATACCCTAAAATTTCTTCTATGATTTCAGACATGGTGTTACTAGCATCTCCCCCAGAACTGGTCATCCTAAAAAGGATTACATAACAGATTGAAAAACAAATTGTTATGAGCCATAAATGAAACAATAATTAAGGTTTTAGATATGCAATGTGCTCCAGGGCAGAAAGCTTATATAACCTTAAGGAAGGCTTACATGGACTTAGTGTTAAGAGATGTGATGAGAAGGAAGATGGGCATGTTCCTCTCTTTTCAGTAACTCTACAGAACTCATCTACCTAAAACAAGGTGATTTAACTCCAAATCTATAATACTGTGTCACAATGTTGTTTCAGAAGTAAGAAGAGCAGGGTGTTCTAAATAAACAGTAATTCAGACGTGGACAAAAACTATGACCCATCCAAAAACCCTCCAAGTAAGGTATGTTCTGATTTATAGGTTGATTATCCCTGTACCTTTCTACCCTCTACTGTGTCAGGAGGGAATAAAGTGAGGGAGATAACACCTCAAAAAACAACAGCAACAACAAACCCCCCCAAAACAAGACCCCCCTCAAAAAACAACAATAAAAAAAAAACATAACAAACAAACCAAAAACCTGGCAGCACTTGCCCCACACATCACCCAGGCTGCGGGAGAGAGACACAAGGGAGGTGCCCAATCAATAAAGGGGAACAGAGAGGAACGGTATCAATCCAAAACCTCTAAAGATAATGACCAGAGTGAACCTGCATTGTATGGGCTCAGTAGGGGTAAGTTGAATGTCACATGGAAGACCACTTGGCTTGTCTGTGCTATAGTGATTTTTGCGATTGAAAAACCAAATCAAAATAGATGAGTTCTAAAATCTGTCTACCACTCATTAACATTTAAATGTTATAACGTTAATTTGACACACAGTTTAATCTGAAACTCTCATTTCAGATCACGGCAATCCATGGCAGCTTCCTACACTCAAAAAGTTGTCCTGCCACACTGAACTATCGGAAGACGACAAGGTTCAGCTGAGGGTGTTCACAGCAGAAAATCTCATGTTTTTACTGGAGACCCAAAAGAGCTCTTTAGCTACCATCGTGTTTCTGCTAAAGATTCTTAGATCCCCTTTCCTTTCCCTGGGCCACAGCTGGACTGACTTCCCACAGATGAAGCAGGGCCTAGGGGCTAACTGTAGGCTGGCCAGTTCACAGTGAAAGTGAGGAAATGGGGTGGGTGGGTGGCAATATGGTTTCTGTGCCCCCACCCCCCTTCACAATTCCCTTTCCCAAAAGGGGATTATAGACATCTTATCATGAAGTCTGGTTTCTGGGTTTTTGGTGTGTTTTTTTTTTGTTGTTTTTTTTTTACCATGTTTCTCCCTAATCTGAAAAATGTTCTCTATCCCCTGCCTATCCAAACCATAGTCATCCATCAAGATTCTCACATTTTTACTCTTCTGTGTATCTTCCGCGTCTACTAAATTTCTCACTCATTTCATTCTCTCGGACTCCAAAGGATATAACTCTGCCACACAATTTAATACCTCATCCCTCACAGTCTATTACACATTTCTAAGAGCCATTTCAGTTTGTAAGCAGCTCAAGGGTTTGCACAATATCCCATGGCAGGGACCCAAACAAAGGTGTCTGCTGGGACACTGCATATTATGGTAGTTAAGAGCACAACAGACTCTGACATTGGACTCCTTTGATTAAGCTCTATGCCTTAATAGTTGTTAGCTGTGAGACTTGCTCAAGAAACTTACCTGCTCCTAAACCTGATACATCCCTGAAAAATGCAGATGATAAAACAACTATATTGCGGAGATCCCTGTAAGCTCCTGGGCCAACATCCAGCACAAAATAAGAGTTCAAAAAATGCCAGTGCTATTATCATAATAATGAAAGTAATAATTATTTCATTACACCCACAGAACTTAGCATAGTCTTGGGTCATATTTATAAAGGGTGAAAGTTATTCTCTGGGAGGCTGTTGATCCCTCCCACAACAAAGTATGGTTAAATTCAACTTTTCAGAACTGCATCTCCTTATATTTGTTAAAATGAGCATTTTCAAATTCCTCTCAGGATTTTTCTATATCAAGCCACTACCAGCCCATACAGTATGTTCCCATACATGGAGGGGAGGTAAGAGTATGGTAAGTAGTGGCTGTTTTTCTCTGATGCTTACCTGAATCGTTTATATGATTGGAAGATTTTCTTTAGAATAAACCAAAGTATGTAACTGCTTACCAATAGCACCCATGGCTAATCACTCATAAATTTACTGATTACACTTTACATTTTGGAGGTTACACCATTAAACAGCAGCCATATAATACAAGAGAAATCTCTGGTTCTAGCAGCCAAAAGAAACTGAGTTCCACCTGACTGAAAACAGGCAGGATTCATGGCAAAAAAAAAAAAAAAAAAAAAATTAATATAAGCTGAAATTCAAGGACTTCCCAGTCTTTTTCTCCCTTTTTCTCTACCCTGACAAGTTCCAATTTTATCAAGAGTTATAACAGATAAGGATAGCTGAGTACGAGGGATGAAATTACTGATATCTTTTAGTCTGATAGTTTTGTTCAGATAAATATCAAGTGTGCTCATCAGATCTTAAATGAAACAGCTTCACTTCCTTTGGGACATTTTTCAAACATAAGAACAAAATTATTTCATCACACAGA
>PISX010007107.1:77500-91730 GCA_004024625.1 Mellivora capensis
GAAAAAAATAAAAAAAAGGAAAACCAAAGAGACAGACTTATAGGAAATCCGTGGTCCCCTGCTGCACTGAGGTGGTGGAGGGAGACTCCCTCCCAGGGCAGGCGTGAAGCATGCAGTGTCCCTCCCATGCCAAGAAGGCCTCTGAAAGGTCTTTGAGGGTCTAGGAATCCTTCAGTTTTGCTTTCTGCCTTAGCTAGACTGCCTTAGCTAGTCTGCACTCCAAAAATTCTTTTTTTGTCTCAAGTTTGGATAGTTTAAGCCTTTCAGAAGCGGGAAAGAAAAGGTTAGATGGTTAACAGCTCAGAAAGAGAGGGCTGTTTTAGTAAAGGAAAACCAGAGACAATCCGGTCATTCTGCAACTGTTCAGAGAAACAACAAATATGTTAAGGATATTAGTTTGAGATCAGCATGTACTGCAGAAAAATTAGTCACTGTCAACACTTAACAAAATGACACATTATAATATAAAACTTCAAATAATAACCAAAACGTATAATGTTCAATATAAAAGGACAATCGATTCACTTCCATCTGTATATATAGGTATATAGATATACTGTAATGATATGCCTCAGTTAAAAACATACAGTATATGTGGACTCATAGATTTACTAAAGAACTGATATTTTCCTAGTATATAGACTCTTGCAAGAAATTTTTTTTTTTTTTAATACAACCAAGTAGAAATGGGCACCTAGAAGATGAACTGGTCTCTCCAGAGTCATTTGGGATTTAAAGTATCTGTGCTAAAAATAAAAAAAAGTCTTTGTAAGCAGACTCTTCAGGAGATGTATAGGCCCCCAAAGTCATTCTTTCTGCCTCAGGGGCTTTTCTTGTCCCTATTTCAGAGGTGGGAGTGGAGAGGGTGCAGGGATCGATACAATCCCAAATCACAAACACACTGATTTTTTTACTACAAAAAAGGAACTGTGATTTAATGACCCCAATGTGCATGCTTCCAAATGATCACCATGAAAACTATAATTTAAAATCAAACGAACAAAAAATAATAATTAAAAAAAACACAACAAAATCACACACATCACAGGAAGGGCAGGTCGCAGGGATATCCTTGCAGCCCTCTGGGAAACTGTCATATGTCGCTGTATCAAAATAGCCTTTGGGCCCCCAGAACTTTCTAGATATGCCCCTGCTCAAGTATGGCAGGAAGATTCATCTTAGAAGAAGAAAAAGCTAATTTGTAAGCGACTCTGAGGAGCCCTATATCATGTTGTTAGGGTTTTCAAGTACCACACACACAGCTGTAGTGAGAAACAAAGCCAGAAACTCTCTTATCCGCTGCGCTGTTACCTGACGCAGATTCCTGGTGACTTTCACATCATGCCAGGCATTATCATTAAACTTTCCATTCACGGGCTCCACTAGTGCTTCAAAGGCCCCTGATCCCAAATTAATGACCAGAGAGACAGCTCCATTTTTCAGGGCAAGATTGACATAATCAGCCGATTTCCCAGTGTGAAGCATCAGTCCATTCCTCTGAAGAGTTTTAAAGGACAGCGTTATTTCATCGCTGCTGCTTTGAATGGGGTTTTGAGACAAGTCGTAGCAGAAGTATTCAGATCCCTTGAAAGTGGCAATATATTCTTCTTTTCCTAGGGGGAAACAGATACATACGTGCATAAGTAAAGAAATATACTACGTAGATCAGCAGACCTTAACAGAAACAAAATTAATCATCCCCCCAAATTAACTCTGTTTACAAGAGTCCCGTCAAACAGAATCAAATGGTACTGTAGGTGGCAGTATATTTTTTTTAATAAACCTCCTCAGCTATTGGGCCATCACCTGCAATAGCTAAAGCTGACATTCTTGAAAATTCAATTAATTTTTAAGTATCACTGCAAGAGCTCTGATCTGAGAAAGCAGCTCTGTGATATCTCCAGGGCATGAATCAGGTACCATAAATGCATATTGGATGGTTCTACTCTGCTGGCAACAATGGGTTCCAATGTGTTGGCAACATTCTCTCCATCCAACTGAGGCGTTATTTTAATTTTCAGTGAGACATTTATATTCAAAGATCTTCTCAGCGAAGAGACAAATATTTTCATCACTGAGAAACCATAACAAATTATCTGGTAAGGGGAAAGCAAAAAAAAAAAAAAAAGAAAAGAATTCGGTCTGGGAGTAAATACATCTCCTACAGAGCATGTGCATTTTTTTTTTTTCTTTTTGGTTTGTTCTCTCCCTGGATGGAGGGAGCAGTGATAGCAAGCTTAATGGAGCCTGCTGGATTGTTGATTCATTCCCTGATCTCACCAAGCAGATGGTAGGGTTGGCTTTTATGAGACTGGTAAAAATTCCAGCACATCATCATGGGAATAGCATGTAAATGAAGCCTCAACATTTTCTATATATCTGTCTTTACCATATTTACGAGCAACAATGTGGATCCCACAAGATGTCAGACAGATCAACCCAAAATATGAGTATTTGGAAAGAGCAATCCTCCCCCACTGATTGAGTTTAACCAAAGGAAGAGTGTAAGCCAAAACTTTCCTCAATTTCCTAGGCAATGATGGTATTGTGCCAAGATAAATGAAACAGTATGGTCTAGAATCAGCTTCTGATAAACTATAAACAGAATTTTAAATGATACTGGGGAATCTTAGTCTGTTTTACTGGGAATATAGCATCTCCACCATGTCCACAGGAGAGCTCATGCCGAAAAGGGGCTTACCCTTGGCAAAAGATTTTTACCTCAGGCCTGTTTCATTTGATCGTGAAATAACTCATGTCCTTGAATCAGAACTCAAATTGAGGTCTCAGATCACCAGTACCAGATGACCTGACTCTGGATGCAGACGGTGCCACAAGTGGCTAGAGGTAGGCAAGGCATGGCATGAAGATAAACAGTGAGCACCTAGAGACTTTCACAAGGGTGTGAGCCCAAGAAAAGTCACTGCCTACCAGTAAGTTATTAGTGACGACTAGTCGTCAAGCCAAATCCATCACATTCTGAGGCAGAATCATAGCAAGGACAATACAAGCCAAACTAGAGGGCCCTTCCCATTCATACAGTCAAAAAATTGTTTGAGTACCTCCCAAGTGTTAAGCCCAGTACTAGCCTTTAGGGATAATGAAGTGGCCAAACCTGATTCCATTCCTGTCTCTGAAAGATGACAGTCCAGGTGTCTACTTCCCCGGTCAGTTCAATATGGCAAGTGGGTAGATATTGGGAGTTAGCACAACTAAATATTTCTAAATATATATATATATATATATATATATATATATATGGGGGAAAGAAAATAGGTTGAAATATGAAATTAGATACTAGCTTGGCTACTTGCTAACTGCACTGGGAGGCAATTATGCATCTTTTCAAATCTCAGTTTCTGAAAATGGTTTGTTATACCAGTCTTTCCAGATAAAATGACATAATGCATGTACAGATATCTGGCAAAGTTGGTAGGCATTAGGAGTGGTAGATGTTTTCCTTCTTGCCTAATGTAATAAATGTGATAAATAATCTAAAACAAATAGCATATATCAACTTTATTGTGAAATCTAGAATGTTATCATTAAGATCAGAACGAGGACACTTGTTCAAGGACATATGGTCCTTGAAGCCCTAGGTAATATAGGAAAATAGGAAAAATATATGAGCATCATAAAGATTATAAGTGACAAAATCATATTAGTAAATATTATTGTGTGAATTAAAAGACCAAAATAATCTTCAAAAAAGTATTGGGTTTAATAAGATATTTCAGAAAGACTGCAGGGTTGTATGTACTGGGACAGTGTTTTAAACATATATAAACAGATCTATAGATTTGATGAAATTCCATTGGAAATCTAAATGAAATTTTAAAATGAAAGTGAAAAGCTGATTCCATGAGTTCTTTGGGAAAACAAAGAGCCCAAAATAGCCAAGCTATGCCAGAGAAAGAAGAAGAAGGAACTTTCTTATGTGAAGGCGCCCATTTATTAGAAAATGATGGTAATGAAGACTAATACACTAGGATAAATTTTAAAAGGGAGGATAAAAATAATGAAACTAAAAATAATCCTAAGCCTATACGAAAACGATTTATATCAAGTCAGGCATTGCAGTTAAGTGAGCAGAGTATAGATTTGTTGATAAATGGTGCTGGGACAACTGGTTATCTATATGAATAAAGGAAAATTGGATCTCTACATCATCTATAAAAATCAATTCCTCATGCACCAAAGATATAAATTACTGAGATAAATCTGTAAAATTTTTGTAAGACAAAGTAAGATACTGAATTATGGAATGATTTATTAAATAGGCATAAAAGGTACTAATAAAATATCAATACATTCACCCACATTAAAATTGGGAACACCTGTTCATAAATAATATCACAAAGAGAGAAAGAATCTATATAAAAAATTGGAAGAAAATAAGTTTTCAAAGATTTTACTTATCTGAGAGAGAGAGAGCACAAATGGAGTGACGGGAATAGGGAGAAGCAGACTCCCCGCTGAGCAGGGAGCCCGATGTAGGGCTTGATCCAGGGACCCTGGGATCATGACCTGAGCCAAAGGAAGATGCTTAACTAACTGACCCATCCAGGCACCACCAAAATATTTTTATACCATATTATTTAAAAAGGACTACAATCCAGGATATGTAAAGCACTTTGATAAATCAATATGAAACAAGATGAACAAGGGGAAAGTAAAAAAAAGAAAAAGCACACACACACACACAAAAGCAAAAGAAAAGCACAGTAATTTCATAGAATAAATGAAAAGATGCTCAATCCTATCAGTCTTCTGGGAAAGGCAAAAACCAGATATGTTCAAATCCCATGTCATAACACTAAAATTGGCAAAAAATGAAAATAAAAGAGAAAAATTCCAGGTTTGGAAAAGCCATGGATATAAAGTAATTCTTACTTACTGCTTCCAAGAGGGCTAATGAGATGAAAATTGACCAACTGCAATAAGCACTATTTGGCATTATATAATCCCATGGGAATTTCTCATATTATAAAGGTTCCAGTCCTTAGAAAATGGTTGCCATAATCAATAGGGATAACATTTACAATTGTTTTCAATTCACTTCTCTCTGCTCATTGTTCTGGTCCTTAGATGATAGGTACTCACATGAATTCCAGTTCATATATGGTAAGTCCACTTATCTGAAGATGATATTTGCAGAATTTTCATCCCCACTGAATACTTAGAATAGGTCTCTAAGCCACAGAGAGTTTTGGAGACCGTTCTCTGGCCTAACCCTTTAATTTACATTATTAAGAAAGTGAGCCAAGAAACAGACTGTTAACTATAGAGAACAAACAGGAATGTTATAGGGGAGGTGGACGTGGGCATGGGTTAAATGGGTGGTGGGTGTTAAGGAGGGCACTTGTGATAAATACCCGGTGTTGTATGTAAGTGATGAATCACTAAATTCTATATCTGAAGTTAATATTGCATGGTATGTTAACTACTGTAATTTAAATTCAAATTTGGAGAAAAAAATTTCAGACCCATTAAGTTTAAATGACTATCAAGTTCAGAAAGTGTGCCAGGAACAGAAGCAGACTAGAACTCAGCCTCTGACTACCTTTATTTTTATTTTTTTTAAAGATTTCATTTAGTTATTTGAGAGAGAGAGTGAAAGAGCACAAGCAGGGGGAGCAGGGGAGTGGAAGGGGGAAGCAGGCTCCCCGCCGAGCAGGGAGCCTGATGCAGGACTCGATCCCAGGACCCTGGGCTCATGACCCTAGCTGAAGGCAGACGCTTAACCATCTGAGCCACCCAGGCACCCAGCCTCTGTCTACCCTCAAATAACTCAATACAGAATAACAAATTTTGGGGATGTAAAGAGGTTTGGTTTATTTAAAAGGCTGTAGCATTTTATCCAACTGACCTAATGTCATTTCAAATCAGCATAATTCACAATGCATCTTGACAAAGGATTCCTTTGCCAGATAATGTGGCAAATCCAAAAGGAAAAATAGTAAAAAGAGTTTGCAATTCGCTAGATGGCAACCTTTGAAGTTATATGTGTGTTGATACATTTAGCACCATGATGTTTCTATTACTTACAAATGAAAATATCACTCATTTTGTATTGTTTAATTAAAAAATTTAGGTAATTCAAATTGCATTAAAGGCAACCACATAAGTCTTGGAAAAATTCAATGTAGTACATATCACTACCTCTAAAAGCCATAAATGAGACACGAATCTAAACAGGAAAAATAGAATGTGTATTCTATATAAAAATGCATAAATCATTCTATTTTCTTACAAGACGAGGATTATACTTCCTCCAACTCTTTGTCTGTTGCTGTATAATCTTTGTCATTAAGTTTTGTGCTATGTCATGTGCAAGTAAGAAGCAGCATAGTGAGTAACTATTTATGCTTTTCTGTTGAACATGTAAAGAATGGGTCTCTTTCCATTTTAAAATACAAGTCCTGAATATTTTGTGCATTTCCAATATGTGCTAAAACAAAAACATCAAAAAGAAATGAAATACCAACAATATTTTTCACAAAACTAAAATTTGTATGGACTCACAAAAGATCCCAAACAGCCAAAGCAATCTTGAGAAAGAAGAACAAACCTGGAGGTAACACAATCCCAGATATCAAGATATACTACAAAGCTGTAATAATCAAAACAATATGCTACTGGCAGAAAAGTAGACACACAGATCAACAGATCAGGATAGAAATCCCAGAAATAAATTATGCTTATATGATCAATTAATCTATTACAATGGAAGCAAGAATATACAATGGGAAAAAAGTATCTTCAACAAATAATGATGGGAAAACTGGACAGCTAGCTATATGTTAAAGAATGAAGCCAGACCACTTTCTTATATCGTACACAAAAATAAACTCAAAATGGATTAAAGACTTAAATATAAGACCTGAACCCATGAAAGTCCTAGAAGAAAACCCAGACAGTAATTTATGAAAGAATGAAAGAGAGAGAGAGAAAGAAATTAGATTTACAGCAATACATATAGCAAGAAATAATTATATCCAGGGTATGTAAAGAACTTACACAAACCAATAAAAAAAAACTAGATAAATCAGAAAAAAAAACAGGCAAACCATAAACAGACTCTCCATGATAACAGGATATCCATATGAAAGGTGTTCAGCTTTGTCTTCAGAGAAATCAACTTAAAACCACAGTAAAATATCAATACATTCCACTATGATGAATAAAATAACAAAGACAAATTATACCAAGTGTTGGTGAAGACACGGAACAACTAGAACTCTCATATTATTACTGGTGGGAACTACTTTTAAACTGTTTGGCAATATCTTTTAAAGCTGGATCTCTGCATACTCTATCTTCCAGTAATTCCACTTGTAAGTATACATCCAACAAAAATTCACACAAAGATGATCAGAATAACATATTGGCACATTTGTAGCAGGACTCTGCAAAATAACCTCAAGCCAAACACTAGCAAAATGTCAATCTATGGGATGGATAATTTGAGTTATAGTTACACAAAGGAACAGTAATGGAGATACATGATCTTCAACTACAAACAAAAATATAGATAAATCTCACAATAATAAGGTTAAGTAAAAAAGAAAAATGCCAGGTGCCTGGGTGGCTCAGTCAGTTGAACATCTGACTCTTGATTTCTGCTCAGGTCATGATCTCGGGTTTGTGAGATCCAGCCCCGTGTTGGGCTCCACACTGGACATGGGGCCTGCTTGAGATTCTTTGTTCATCCCCCCTTGGCCCTCACCACATCTCTCTCTGAAAGAAAGAAGGAAGGAAAGAAGGAAGGAAGGAAGGAAGGAAGGAAGGAAGGAAGGATAGAAAGAATGAAAGACAGAAAGAAAAAAAAAAGATGCCAGACTTAGAAGAGTATGTCTTATGATTCCCATTATATAAAATTTTTAAAAACAAGCAAAACTAATCTCTACTGTTGGTATTTTGACAGAGATTGCATTAAATGAGTAGATTGCCTTGGGTAGTATAGATATTTTAACAGTATTTGTTCTACTGATCCATAAGCATGGAATGTCTTTCCATTTCTTTGTGTCATCTTCAGTTTCTTTTAACAGTGTTTTGTCATTTTCAGAGTAGAGTTCTTTCACCTCTTTGGTTAGGTTTAGTCCAAGGTAACTTATTTTTTTGGGTGTAATTGTAAATGGAATTGTTTACTTAATTTCTCTGTTATTTTATTATTGGTGTATAGAAATGCAACATATTTATGTATGTTGATGTATCCTGTAATTTTACTAAAATCAGTTATAGCAATTTTTTGGTGGAGTCTTTCTGCTGTTCTTATACAGCATCAAGTCATCTGGAAGTCATGAAATTTTACTTCTTCCTTACTGATCTGGATTTCTTTTATTTCTTTTTGTTGTCTGATTCAGCTACTTCAACAACTATGTTGAATATAAGTGGTGGGAGTGTACATCCCTGTCATGTTCCTGAACTTAGGGGAAAAGCTCTGTTTTTCCCAATTAAGGATGATGTTAGCTGTGAGTTTTCATAGATCTTTATTATGTTGAGGTATGTTCCCTCTAACTCTATTTTGTTGAGAATTTTCATCACAAATGGATGTTTATCAAATGCTTTTTCTGTGTCAATTGAAATGATCATGTGGTTCTTATCCTTTCTCTTACTGATGTGATATAACACATTGATTGATTTGCAAATGTTGGGCCATTCTTGCATCCTGGAACTATATCTCACTTGACTGTGGTAAATAATTTCTTAAAATGTGTTGTTGAATTAGATTTTCTAGTATTTTATTGAGAATTTTTCTATCTATGTTCATCAGGGATATTGACCTATAGTTCTCTTTTTTAGTGGTGTCTTGTTTCAGTATCAAGGTAATTCTGGCTTTCATAGAATAATTTTTTTGGACTAGTTTGAGAAGAATAGGTATTAACTCTTCTTTAAATGTTTGGTGAAATTCACCTGTGAAGCCATCTGGTCCTGGACTTCGGTTTGTTGGGAGTTTGATTACTGATTCAATTGTGTTACCAGTAATTGGTCTATTCAGATTTTCTATTTCCTCCTGTTTCAGATTTGGCACTTCATATGTTTCTAGGAATTTATCCATTTCTTCTGGGTTGTCTAATTTGTTGGCATGTAATATTGTCTTGTAATCCTTTGTTTTTCTGTGGTGTATGCTGTTATTTCTCCTCTCTCACTTGTGATTTTATTTGAGTTCTTTCACTTTTTTTCTTGACAAGTGTGGCTAAGGTTTATCAATTTTAATGATTTTTTCAAAGAACCTGCTCTTGGTTTCTTTGATCTGTTCTATCATTTTAAAATTTCCATATTATTTATTTCTGTTCTTTATTTATTTTTATTATATTATATTATATTATATTATATTATATTATAATTATATTATATTATATTATATATTATATTATAAATAAAGAAATATTTATTATTTCTTTTCTTCTGCTGGTTTTAGGTTTTGTTTGTTGTTCTTTTTCTAGTTCCTTTAAGTGTAAGGTAAGACTGCTTGAGGGTTGTTTTTTTTTTGCTTCTTGAGGTAGCTTCTATTGCTATAAACTTCCCTCTTAAAACTGCTTTTGCTGCAACCCAAAGTTTTTGGACTATTGTGGTTTCATTTTCATTTGTTTCCATGTAATTTTTAAATTTCTTCTTTGATGTGGTTGACTAATTCATTGTTTAGTAGCATATTATGTAACCTTCATGTATTTGTAGTCTTTCCAAATTTTTTTCTTATGGTTAACTTCTAGTTTATAGTATTGTAGTCAGAAAAGATGCATGGTATGAGTATGATCTTCTTGAATTTGTTGAGGTTTGTTTTGTAGGCTAACATATGATTTATTCTGGAAAATGTTCCATGTGCACTTGAAAAGAATGTGTATTCTGGTGTTTAGGATGGAATGTTCTAAATATATCTGTTATATCCATCTGCTCCAGTGTCTCATTCAGAACAATTGTTTCCTTGTTGATGTTCTGGATAGATGATCTGTCCATTGATGTAAGTGGTATCTTAAAGTTCCCTACTATTATAGTATTATTACTGATTAGTTCCTTTGTGCTTGTTATTAACTGTTTTATGTATTTGAATACTCCTATGTTGGGTGCATAAATATTTAAAATTGTTATATCTTCTTGATGGATTGTCCCCTTTATTATTATGTAGTATCCTTCCTTGTCTGTTACAGTCTTTGTTTTAAAGACTGTTTTGTCCAATATAAGTACTGCTACTCCAGCTTTCTCTTGATACCATTTGCATGATAGATGTTTCTACCATCATCTTCTCACTTTCAATCTGCAGGTATCTTTCAGTTTAAAATGAGTCTCTTGTAGGAACATATAAATGGGTCTTTTTTTTTTTTTAATCCATTCTGTTACCCTATGTCTTTCAATTGGAATATTTAGTCTGCTTAATAATGTTTTGTTTTCGATCTGGGTTTTGTTATGGGTGTGCTCAGACTGCAAAAATCCCACAGCTGTACTTATGATACGTGCATTTCCCAGTACTTCTGCTATATTTCAATAAAATAATTTAAATAATCTAATTTAAATAATATGGATAATTGAGAAAAAACTCATCTGACAAAGTATTATTGTCCCAGTTAATAGGGTGATATGAGCAAGACAATATTCCTATCAACGCTACTTTTATTACTGAAAACTAAAATAGTAGCAATAGTAATAATATCAAATATGTCTCAAAAATAAACTTCTCAATGCATATTAATATCCCTTAATGCCATTTGCTCTCCAGAGCAACCTCACAACATTTAGAAAGAAATATATAGGCTGCATAGATACAATCATAATTGTTTGAAGGACCATACTCTAAAGGTGTTAATTGATGGGTCAATGTCAAGATGAAGGAAGTTTTATAATCACAGAGATGTTTTGATAATAGGGAGACAATTTAAAAAATAAACTTACAAAATTGGAACATTTTTCTAAAATTATATATCAATTTGTTTTAGTGTTGCTATACAATTGCAGGAAGAGATTGAATAGGATGCCATTGGACTGTAGTCCTATTCAGTGTTCATACCTTCAACAATTTAGATAAAAACACAGTCTTTGCTCATTTAATTTTCTGAGGGAAAGTACAATGGAAAATTTGGAATTCTACAAATTTTTGTTATGCTGACAGGCAATGTTAAATTTGATGGGAATAAACCTGAGTCCTATTTTCTGGTCCAAAACCACCCAACTGAACAAATAATAGAGGTGATATGACTTCCCAGACACAACAGATAAAACCAAATAAAGCAAAATCTTTGAAGGATTTAGAACATGAATCCACTGTATGATAGAGACACTCAAAAAAGTCTATGTAAGCATGGATTATATTCATGCAAGTGCTTAGAGGAGGGATGGCATGATCTTGTAGTTTAGTGCTGGTCCACTCACACCTATTATACTCCTACTTGGTCAAACTAGAATGTGTTTCAGTATATGCTGGAATGATGAAAGTCTCCTGGATTATATAAGAAAATACTGAAAGATCTCTTAAAGAAAAAAAAAAGAGGGAATATATGACAGCATCTTCAAATATCAGAAAGAATGTCTCTTAGAAGAGTTAACTCCATTTTGTGTGGAATCAGGGTGTAAATAGAATAAAAGCATAAAAGCTATGGGATAATATATGTCAAGATAATGAAGACTTTCTAAGAGAATTATCCATAGCTAAAACATTTCATTTGATAGTAAACCAATTTTTCATCACAAAAAGGACTTAAACATAACAACCACTTAATTGGGTATGACATAAGGTTTTCAATCTTTGAAGGTTAAACTGTACAAATGGATCGATTTCAACACCAAGAATTTCTACTTTATAGACAGGAATGTTAGACAAAGAGAGTTGAAATGACTTCCAAGTTCACAGAGAAACTGATTCTCAGGATAGAGCCCCTTCACACAGCCTATGCATGGGGCAAAAATCTCATTAATTTGGCCCTATGTTTCCACATCTATCAAGTTCAATGAGCTTTTCTACCAAGTGAAGGACCTGTAAGAGAATGACCCTACCTCTTAAGGACAAAGACGCATTTGGGCAGAGAGAAGTCACCCTGACCCCACTTAGCTGAGGCTTTTTATGCATGCCAAAACATTTCCTACATTATTGTTCTTGATTGTCTTGCTTTTCATATGCATAATCCCAAATAACACGTTTTTAGGGTTTTACTCTATTTACATGATTCTAAGATCATGTTCAACACAAACTAGAAACTAAAGTCAACATGTGGAAAAAAAAAAACAAATGAACAGAAACATTTGAGTGAGAGACTTGCTTCATTTGTTTTATTGCTCTTCAAGTCAAATACACAAGAATATTGTGCTAAAAACATCCTTGACTAAACAAAGGTATGCACTAGAAGTTTACATGATTAAATTAAATCATAAGCCTGACTGTCTGACTTTAAAGACAAAGGAAGTTTAGAAAAACAGAAAAAGGAAAGTCTGATTATTGAAAAATCACATCAGGTTAAATCCTATCCGTAAGAAGCATAAAAGAAAATAGAATCAATTTATTTGTTATAATCCTAAATTATTTAAAAATTAAAACAACCAGTTTATCACTATAGGTAAAAATAGCATGACTTTATTTTATTTGTTTATTTTGATTATTTATTTAGAGAGAGGGCAAACTGGTGGGGGAGGGGCAGAGGGAGAGAGAGAATCTTAAGCTGGTTCCATGCCTAGTGTGGAGCCCAATGGGGCTTGATCTCACAACCCTTATATCATGATCCTGATATCATAACCTTGAGGTCATGACCTGAGCCAAAATCAAGAGTCAGATGCTTAACCACTGAGCTAGCTGGGTGCCCCAAGCATTACTTTAAAGGGAAAGTAGTTTTCTTACATTTTTTTACCTGATTCAATGTTGTAAATCATTCCAAAATTGTCAAATATGATTCAATCTATGTAAATTCTGAGGCCAACTTCCATTATTTGCAGCAAGAAATCAAGCTTCATAAAATACTCATCACTCAAGATTTTATTCACTTTAGGTACACTTCAAAGCAACCAATCCAGAAACAAATTGTCAAGCATCTATCAGGTAACCCTCCAAAAAAGAGACACAGCCTTAATGATGATATACTTGAGGTGATTAAATATGAAAGATAAAGAAGACCTATATATTATTCAGCACAAGACCTTTATTTATTAGATGAAGGGAGTGAGGGCCCAACAGATAAAATTATAGTCACATAACTAATTGGTGTAGAATAAAAATATAACTCTTGCCTCTTAAATCTAATTTCATGGTCTTCCTCATTTCCCAGAAATTTCCATGAAATGAGTCTCTTATTAAGAACCAAAAATTAAATACAGCTTAAACTTGAACACATTTTTCTAAAAGAAAATAGGACACTGTCCAAAACTCTAGTACAATTTTCCAATCCTGTTGTGAAACTGATTTGAATTTGCTTAAATAACGGCAGGTGCTAGGAACCAAAAGCCACTCTATGCCTGTCTGGGCTGATGACCATTCAGTTCTGCATGGGTTGTATGATACACGGGGACAGTAATAAACAGACACTCCGGCATTCACCAGGTGTGCAATATTGCAATTTCGGGACCTGTCTCAGGCTCAACTTGCAACAACTGAATCAATGACAACTGGACTCTAGCATATTTTAACCTGGACAGAATCAGTAACACAATCAAAATAAAAACATAGCTTGGCAATTATAGACTTTACAAAGAATCTTTACATGAACTTATGATTTCTTTAGATGCCAATTAATGATTACCTCATAAAGAAGTAAATTATATATTTAATTATAGGAACACAATTGTATTTGCAGCAAATTTACAGATATTGTACATTTATAGATAATCCTCATTTATAAAATGGACATGGAGTAAATAATTTCAAGTATGAAATCATTTTATTACCAACATAGTCAATATATAGTGAACAGCTCGTCTATATAACCATGCTCCAAAGAGTGGCCAATTTAAAACACAATACTTTCTCACTAGAATCAGAGTGTGCCTGCCTCTAACTCTAAAAATCTATATTTTGGGATATCCACATATTTTGGTCATGTGGTAAACAGCTCCACATTATAAAATGATTTTTTTAAATATATTTTTTTAATTTCTTTTCAGCGTAACAGAATTCATAGTTTTACACCACACCCAGTGCTCCATGCAATGCGTGCCCTCCATAATACCCACCACCAGGCTCCCCCAACCTCCCACCCCCCGCCCCTTCAAAACCCTCAGGTTATTTTTCAAAGTCCATAGTCTCTCATGGTTC